>PVKU01003858.1:0-164577 GCA_004027475.1 Anoura caudifer | reverse complement strand
GGGGGGGCAAGAATGAATCTCTGGAGGGTATTTGCTGAGTGATACAGAATAGGCATTTAACAAACTTGATCTAGAATCAGTTACTGGAAAGGATAAAGTGACTTACTTAAATCCTTGTAATTTCAGGGTGATGCTGGCTTGACTGGCCGGAAAATCATTGTGGATACTTACGGCGGCTGGGGAGCTCATGGAGGAGGTGCCTTTTCGGGAAAGGATTATACCAAGGTGGACCGTTCCGCTGCTTATGCTGCTCGTTGGGTGGCAAAATCCCTTGTTAAAGGTGGTTTATGCAGAAGGGTTCTTGTGCAGGTATGTATTCTTTAATAAAACTGGAGTGATTCAAAGGCATGTAAGTGGGAGGGCATTTAGTAATTATCTACTTGTCTTTTTTAATACCAGTGTATGCAAGAGTGTGGATCTGTTGATGACTGACTCTTACACATTTCAATTGTTTTAGGTCTCTTATGCTATTGGAGTTTCCCATCCATTGTCTATCTCCATTTTCCATTATGGCACCTCTCAGAAGAGTGAGAGAGAGCTATTAGAGATTGTGAAGAAGAATTTTGACCTCCGCCCTGGGGTCATTGTCAGGTAAAGATGGTAAAGCCTATTTGCTAGTGAAAAATATTAAGGGTGTGGGGGTGTGAATGTATGAGTTACATTCAAGTCTGAGGACATGAAGGAAGACTCCTTAAAAGGAGGGGAACATTTTTAATTTTCTAGAAATGTGTTGGTGTTATCTTATAAGTTGCCTTCAGTAAAGGCTTAAGTTATTAAGAAAAATCCAAAAGTATAGTGCTTCATGGCTTGGACTTTACCACCCAAGAGAGTCTTCCACATTTGATATTGGGCTTTGTGCTCATCTTACCTAATAATGTTACTTCAAAGAAATTAAAGATAAATGGGATGTTCAAGACCATTAATAAAGAAAATAACCATGTAGGGTGTGGGCATGGGACTTCAGTGGTAAGTATTTCATGATCTCAAATGAGCTTTTAACACTTGAAATTCTTCTCAGAATAATGACAAGTTTTCATATTTGTTGAGCCAGGGATCGAAAAACAAGAACTATAGTTACTAATTAAGGACTGTGCAAGGAGTTTGGACACGAGGGAAGTAACAAACACTTTCGTCACAAACTTTTTTCCTAGCATACTCCAGGGAACTGAACTCATTTGCCAGAAGTCTCTTGAAAATGAGTCTTGCTGATTGTTTTTGCTTAATTTTAATTGATTGCTACATATTAAGTTATGGACTTATATATTCCAGGGATCTGGATCTGAAGAAGCCAATTTATCAGAGGACTGCAGCCTATGGCCACTTTGGTAGGGACAGCTTCCCATGGGAAGTGCCCAAAAAGCTTAAATATTGAAAGTGTTAGCCTTTTTTCCCCAGACTTGTTGGCGTAGGCTACAGAGAAGCCTTCATGCTCTGAGGGAAAGGGCCCTTCTTCCTAAATTTTCCTGTCCTCTTTCAGCTCCTGATCAGTTGCAGTCACTCTAGTCAATGACATGAATTTTAGCTTGTGTGGGGGAGTGTAAGTTCGGCTTGCTATTCTGTCCCTAGGTTTTTTGTTCATTATAATGAATTTAGTGAGCATAGGTGATCCATGTAACTGCCTAGAAACAAACCAACAACACTGTAGTAAATAATGCTTTGAAATTGAAACTTTGTGCCCTATCACCCAACCCCCTAAAATTCTAATTGCATTGACTTGCTCACCAAATGCTGAAAATGTCCTTGTAATGTGCACGTAAAGTACTTGTAGTTCCATTATAGCTTCTGTCTGGCAATGCCACAGCCCTGTCAGCATGAATTTGTAATGTCTCGAGCTCTATTATGGATGCGAAGCTTTCCTTTTACCCTCCCTATAACATGATCCGTTTTTAATTATGTAGCTCTTTGTCAGGGAGTGTTCCCTATTCAGTCATTCTTGCATGTAACGCAAGTTCCAGTTGGAGCTCTAGCCTGACATTAAAAAAAAAGGGGGCAGTTACCATTAAACCATCTCCCTGGTGCTTATGCTCTTAATTGCCATCTCCTAAACAGCACCAAATCAAATCTCTCCACTTAACTCAGCTGTCTTTTGGAGGACGTACGTAATAAGGTTTTTTAGTAAACCAATCCTATGCATGGTTTCAGCACTAGCCAAACCACCCAACTCCTAGCTCTAGAAAAACAGGCACTTGGCACCCTTGTGATGTCATACAGAGAAGTCATAGGGCAGTACCTGAGGGTCTGTAGGTTGCACACTTTGGTACCAGATAACTTTTTTTTTTCTTTATAAGAAAGACTGAGTACTCCACACTGCACAATAACTCCTCCCAGGGTTTTAACTTTGTTTTATTTTCAAAACCAGGTCCAATGAGCTTTCTGAACAGCTGGTGTAGCTACAGAGAAACCAGCTTTCTTCAGACAGCAGTGCTTTTGGCGGGGAGGAGGAAAATCCCTTCATACTTGAACATTTTCTAATTGCTTATTTATTGTATTCTGGGGTATGGCGTAAGTACAGAGAAGCCATCACCTCAGATGGCAGCTTTTAAAATATTTTTTTTTTTTTTCCTCAACACCATGATTCCTTTAATGTTTCCAGCATTCCCAGGTAGGCCAAGGTGTCCTACAGAAAAACCTTGGGTTAGACCTACAGGGGTTCTGGCTGGTGTTAACAAGGGAGGGCAGAGCTGGTGCAGCTGGCCATGGAGAAAGCTGACTTGGCTGGTGTGGTACAGAGAAGCCAGCTTGTTTACATGCTTATTCCATGACTGCTTGCTCTAAGCAGAAAGTGCCTTTCAGGATCTATTTTTGGAGGTTTATTACGTATGTCTGGTTCTCAATTCCAACAGTTTAATGAAGATCTAAATAAATGCTAGGTTCTACCTTAACTGTGTCCATTATTTTAAAGTGTTTTGGTATGAGTATGATTTAAAAACATAATCTTGAACCCTGGTTAATTGTAATTGTAATCAGTTGTTCTGGGCAATTATCTCAACCCTGACTACAGGCATTTCATAGGCTTGAAAATCCTATCTCTTAAGATTTGATTTTGGTTTCTCAAGTGTTGCCTTTTTCAGCCAATGGAATAGCCCATTTCGTGTCTCCTTACTGCAGTAGCCATAATTTAAGTTGCCAGTGTTTCAAATTATCTAAGATTAAGGGGGTAAAAACCACTAAACTGCCTCATAGGATTCTTTTGGTTAGCCCAAATGGATACTTATATATATATGTCTTTTGCAAAAGTGAAGTGGCTTACTGCAAATATGGAAAGCAAGGGGTATGCCTGTTATTTCTGAAAGTGGTACTATTAGTCCTATTAGTCATACTTTATTTTTAGAAGTTGGGGAGGGAGGAACGAACATCAATTGGTTGCCTCATGCCCTGACCCAGAATCAAACTGGTGACCTTTTGCCTTGTGGAACCATAGTCAGGGCCAATCTTGAAAATTCCAACCCACTACATTTCATCTTGACTAATGTGAAAAATTAGTATACCTTAAATATTAATCCCTTTATAAATAAGTGTAAAAGGCTGCAATTACATGTTCACACATAATTTGAAAAGTTTGTAAACAGGGATCAACTTGCAATCTAAGATAAATGAACTAAAATTTAAAGTAACAGTGGAGATAACAAATTTCCAAAAGGTTAATCTGTATTTGTAGCAGTTTACAGAAAGTTAATCCACATAGTTTTAACTATCCTTTCTAAGCCTTAGGAGCTAAAAAGTACAGGCAGGAGCCAGCTAGCATGCTGATGCTTTGACCTGCTGCAGATGTGAGACTCAAGGAATGCTTGCTTATACCTGCTTGCCTGGAGGCTAGGTTATATCTTGGTATCAGCGGAGTTCTTCTAATTTGCTCAGGAACTTGAGAACTTTGGCTTTCATGACACAGAAGAGCTCCAGGATGTTGTAAAAAAGTTTGTAGGTGTCAATGCATTACTGTCTAAAGTTAGATAAGCATGTTCACTGAAGGAAGCTATCTGAGGATGTCTGGATGCCTGTAACCTGGTGGGGCAGCACCAGAGAAGTAACTCTTGTGGTTAGGTTCAGTATTTGCTAAGAAGACACTTAAGGAGAAGTGTTTGTCCTCTATCTACTGGGGGAAGAAGAGGAAGAGAATTTTAAAGACAGGAAGGTGGAGGAGCACTAACCCAGGAAGGAAAGTAGGAGCAAAGGCATGAAACGGTGAAGGTGATTACAGTTAGGAATGTATGACAAAAGGCAAAAATGCTGGGCACAATGAAAATATTAAAAAGTCTTCCAGCCAAAAGGACATTGATAACCCACTCCCAAAACAGCCGTACTTGCACAGAACTTAAGCCAGTATTAAGATGACCATACTTCCTCTTCATCCAATCATCTTCGTTGGGAAAATGAGTCACAGTGTTGGCATACTAACAATGGGAGTAGCAGCATCCTTGTCTACATTAAAAGTGCTTATCAAGAGTCCCCTCTCAAAGTGAGGAGCTATTTTCCTTACCAAAGGGAAGAAGGTGGTGGTTAGGGAACAAGATAGCTGAACTTAATGGCAAAGGACATAATATAATGCTGAGGTATACCGTCACTGAGAGAGGTGCAAAATGATTAAACCCTGTGTTTCCCCCACACCATTCTTACTAAGTGCTCGAGGTACACCGTGGCACAGCCGTTGCATACAACGCTTGTACGAATCATGACTTACTGCCAGGCCCCACTTGGCCTCAGTGGGGTGCCCTTATTCAGGCCTCACCTGCATAACTACATTGTAGCCCTGCTGTGGTCTCCCTAACTAGATTCCAATATAAAGGCTGAAAGAACACAGAGTAGAGATGAAATTAATAAATTTAAGAAATAAGAGAATCACTAGGACTTGAAATTGTAACAAATGTGAGGAAAAGATTTAAGGCCAATGACTCAAATGGTCAAAACAAAGTTGCCATTCACTAATAAAGGAGGTCTTGAGTTGGGGATGAAGGTAAGTTCTGCTCAGGACAGAGTTTGAAAGCTCTGGGATATCCAAGTGGAGATAGGTCTAGGTCACAGAGAAGAAATCTAAGCATCACTAGAAACTATGGAATAGACATAATCATGCCAAGTGTGTACAGTGGGGAAACTGCCTGGGAGTGAGATCACTGTCCAAGCGGATATGGTGAGGAGGGGCATAAGAAGAGAAGCTGAAAACAGATGCAATCCTTTATCAAAGTTACTGCGATTGCCCATTTACTACTAATCTGTTACAAAACTGAGCTTTGTTTTAAGTCTATGCATTCTCACTTCCTAGCCTGGTGCCAGGCCTTTGAATTTTCACAGAACTGAGGAGCTTCCATGATCATCCCTGTATATACAAATGTACAAAGTGACCAGACATTCTCTAATACCTCACCAAGTTTGGTTAATATTTCACATTACCTTCTCACTAAATGATAGAATAATGCTAAATATTAAGCTTATTTTTAGGGAAATACTACTACCAATCATCTAAATTTCCTTATTGATTTAATTCTGCTATTGTAACTACTCATAATTACTAGTGAAAAACTAACCAGCTGTATAGATAGGAGAAGAGAAAATTGCTCTGTGTGCATTTAGAACCTGATCACCATCCTAATCATACTTAAGAAAAAAAGTTTTTTCTTAAGCTACATTATTTCAGAATTATTCTAAGTGATTCTGAAAATTACAAGAGGCAGGGTGCAAAACGTTAAGTCAGGAGGTTCAAGCCATCAATCCAACCCTTACTAGGTTTATGTCTGAACAAATTATATTACCAGTCAGCCTCAGTTTCTCCAACTGTAAAGTAGGAGTAGTGACCATTAAAGACTAAATGTAGTAACATAGGCACAGTGCTTCACACAGTGCCTAGCATATAACAAGCACTTGAGAATAATTAGCTACTATTTTCATTATGGTACATCACATATCTATAAGGAGTTCTTCAAATTTCCACTGCATAGATAATGGTCCTGTAACTGGCTGCTCCCACATCTGTACCCAATGTCTGGCCCTTTTAGAACTCTGAGTGGGTATGGTCAGAATTTAGTTCAGGAGGATCAGAATTTGAAGCATCTGTGTTGGAAGGACTAGACTCTCCAACTGGCTCAAAGGGTCGCAAGTTTGCATAAGTCACCTCTTGGGCCAGTTGCTCCAGGGAAGGGCGGCCTAATGCCAGATTTCGAAGTGAGATACAAGTCATCAGGAAGCTGAAAGAGAGGAAAAAGGCCATCCAGTCCAACCTCCTGTTTCAGCATAGGCATTCCTACCAAAGCTCTTGGGGAACACCTGGTCCCACCTCCTCACCCAGGCATAAATGAGAATTGTCCCCCGCCCCAGGGACCCTCACAGCCCAGAGGGAAGGGCACCCTACTTCTTATACAGTCTGGTAGAGGATTCCAGGGTGAGGCAGGAATAACCCATGGGGAGGCTAGAGGTAAACTGAGGCAGGGCAAGACAGCAAGGCCATCAGACACAGGTCACTTGGGATCCCATTAAATCAGGAAGAGGAGAACGGAGGAAAAAGGCTATTTAGCCCTAGATTGCACTTTCCTGGGAGAGAGTCCCTACTCTTACCCTCACCAGAGAAAAGTTACCTGGCTTGCAAATATCTGGTGACAAAATGATAAGTACTGTTGGTAAAACTTACCTGCGGCGAAAAATATAGAGCTTTCGCAGCAAGAAGCGGAAGAATCGCTCATGGAAAGGGGTGTTTCGCCGGCGTTCAATTTCCTGGAGTCTTTGCTGGCGTTTAAGAAAGGTCTGAACCAGAGGTGTTGGCTCAGGACCTCCTTTTACTTCCCCTTCCAGCAGAGGTTGCAGCTCTGGAGGTAGAGGCCCCGTTTCTGCTCAGATGTCAACAAAAAGAGTAATCACTGAGAGAGAGAACATTCTCTCTTCTAGAACTCCCCTTTCAGCTAGAGGCTTCAAGTTCATTTTTTAATGGCTAGATCCTCATTCACTTGTACCCAGGGGCTACTTCAGCCCAAATCTTTATATACTCACCACTTCCATTCTCCACCTTCTCTTTCAATTCTTGCAGATATGCCAGGTCTTGCTCCAGTGCAAGCTCCGTAGTGTTGACATAGATGTACATGTAACATGAAGGACTGGGTGATATTGTGTACACCTTATGGTATTCACCAGCAGGCAACTGACAGAGGAGCAGAAATGCATTATTTCACTCGTAAACTTTTCCTAGACAGCCTATGGGCTCCTAACACTACCCGCTCCCCCACCCCCCAGGCATCTTCTCACTGTGACTTGGGATTCCAAAGGAGCTGACCTCTAGAATCCTATATGAGACTATTCACAGCCAGGGATCTTTGCTTTTTGAGGCCTCACTGCATTACCGGTATGGTAAAGCACTTTGAGTCTATAATAAATTAACTCCAGTCATCTAAACTTTTCTGCTATTGTTAATTCCAGCAAAATACCTGCATTTTTTCTCCCTCCTGAAGAGTCTGGTTCTTCTGTTCTGCCACCAGTTCCACAGTAACCTCCCCCTGCAGCAGCTGGATGCTAGTGTTGCCCAGGTCTTCACTCACAAAATTCTCTAGGTGCAGCCCTGGCAGGGGCAACAAAGTTCCCCAACTCACACCACGGCAGAGCGAACGCACTCCCAGCAAGAATAGAGACATCACAGCTTCACTACCTCCACCCGTCAGATTTCATAAACATTCCTCTCACCAGGAGTGACCCCTCCCCTCTCCACCACATGTAATGTCCCTGACCAAGGAAGTGAGGAGGAAAGACAGCGGAGCCTCTCCTAGCTTTCTTCCATACCAGGGAAATCTGCAATGAAGACCACCTCAGTGTGGTTGTCCAAGCTGCTCTTGATTTCCTGTAACTTGGCCCTCCAAGGAGAGAGATCCATCAAAAGTGGCTGCAGCCACGATGTACGCTGGAAGGGGGACCAGGCAGCCTGCACAATGTCCACACGAGGGTCAAATATCCTTAGGAAAGAAAGCCATGTTTTAAGAAGGCCACAACCACCTCCCCACTAGTATTTCCAGCTGTTTCTTTCATCACCATTCCCAATAGAGAGAACAGGGTTTCTAGATAGAAAAAATGGCCTAAGTCAGCATGTTATTACCAGTCCCGGGCAGAGAGAGAGGGGAAAGAGATTCTGGAGCACTAGGAAGAATGAGGATTAGTGGCCATCTGAGAACTGTGTTAAATTTCTAGAACTAGTCATTACCTTTTCTTTGGGATGATGGTGCCCCCTGCTGGAAGCAATCAGCTATGCCCACAACCAGGTCAACATGGACATGCAACAGAGGACAGTCTTTCAAGCAAGACAACACTAGGGAGCATGGACTATTCATCTTGGCAGAAGGAGCTGGACTTCACGCCCCCCCCTCCTCTGCATCCCTTGCCCACCTCTGCTGGAACCGGTCATTGATGGAGACCCAAATATCAAAGTAGATCTGGGGCTCAGTAACATTGTACTTGGGAAGCAGGCGGCTCAGGCAAGTGGCATATTGCTTCAGCATGTCTGCATGATCCTTCCATCGCCGGCTCTGTGTGAATACCTGTCCCAAACCCCCATATTAGTCCTACCTCATTGTTATTGACCTACTGGATAAGTCATGCACCACCAATGGTACAAAGAGATCTGGCTGTTTAGACCAGAGGGGGAAAAAAAAAAAAAAAACTTGTCTCTAGGGAAGGGTTTTTCATTGCTTGGCTAGTGGTAGTACTTACCTTTCTTAAATCAAATCTCAATTCACAGAAGTGAATGATATTGCCTTATTTCAACCCACATAAAAGAAGGTTCAACCTGGCTCCTAAGAAAGGGCAGTGACCCAAGTTTGTTTTATTTTATAATTGTGTTGAGGCCCAAATCAGACCCCAAAACTCAAGGGAGCTTTGAAGAACAGTAAATTGCCAGCATCAGAAATCTCACCCCAGGGTTAAGGTAGCCCAGCTCGCCAGTGTGGCCATCACGGTAGGTGATCTTCACATGCTGGTGGGAACGGGAGTGCACCATCATGTCCCAGGAATAGCCATACAGCCCATTTGTCCAATTGTTATAGCCCTAAAAAGGCAGGGCAGAGGAAATCGGCTCAGTGGTTGTTATGCTAATCCTACCAAGAAAGGGCTATAGTACCAGTCCCATTTTTCCCCTCTACTGCTGTCACCTCTGCCACTTTCCAAGCTAACCCCCCTACACATACCTGGGTGAGGAAATGGGAATAGGGCAGGAAAAGCTGCTCCAGGAGGTAGAGCAGGGTGAAGGCAGCACCTAGCTGATGGCGCAGGCCTGGCTTCTGGCTGCCTTTGGCCCCGTTCCTCTTATACATGCAGGAAGCACTGGGCCGAGGAGCGACCTTGAAGGGCAGCAGTTCTTGCAGCCTTTTGGGGCAGTTAGACACCAGCTTCCGAGGCCACCCAGGGGAGCAGAAGAGAGGGCTGCTGGCCAGCATGACATAGGGGAACATACCTAGAAAAGCAAGGAGAAAATCAGCATTTCAGGAGTTTGGTTTGGGGAAATGTTGGTAATTTCAATACCATTCCCTTAAGAAACCTCTCCCAAGTATCCCACTTATGACAGAAGTTCTTAACTAAGATACTTACTTTCCACAGATTCCTTACTCTACAATACTAGCTGAGCCCAGAAGCCCCAATCCTCTCCTCCCCATTTATTTCCATTCCACAGTGATTGCACCTGGCTCAGTTCAGCTCCTATTCTCATCTCCCAGTCCCAAACAATGCCTCTGACAAGTCACTCCCTGTCCACCCTTGGTTTCCTATTTCCTACCAGATGATAGGTACTGACCAATGCTGAAAAGCTGTGAATTCATGCAGTGGAAGTAGGTCACGAAGAGGAGGCCAATGGATCTTGAAGCATCAAAGAAGAGCAGGAAACCAGCTGAGAGGTCAAGCAGCAGTCCGCACCAGTGCACCACTAGCAGACTCGTCATCTCCTCGGACAGTATCAGTCTGCGGACGTTGGGAACAGGGTCAGGCACCAGCCTGCTGGAGAACCAGCTTCCACAGCACATTCACAGCAGATGCACAACGGCTACCTTGTTCTTGCCAAAGGATCCACCTAGCAGGTAGGTGGAACTGGGCACAAAGACACCCCATGGGTTTTCCAACCCCTTCACATTTCTACACTTCAGGTGTCCAACTGTTTTCAACATACCCTATGTAATAAGCAAAGGAAAATCCCCTAGGGCAAATCTGATTGAGAAGTGTGTGTGCTGTGGGGGCAGGTTCCTCACAGAGGTTATAAATGAGAAGAAACTTTAAAAGGCGAATGCTTGACTAACATGATACTGACTGAAGTCCAGTTACAGGACATAGGAAATAACGGAGAAGAGGAAAAAAGAACAAAGTAAAATAAGAGAAAAGGAGAAATGAGAGGAAGAGAGAAATCAGAGAGGCAAACCTCTGCTTTGTAAAAAGTTGGTAACACTGGTTCTGTCAGGGCAGGGACACTGCCTGTCCGCCTTCTCAGTCGATGGCTAAGGAGTCCTAGTGAGAGGCTGGATGGCAACCCAAGGACACAGACACCACCCATGGCAACCGCTCAGGGCATCAAGTCACCTAGTTCTGGCTCTTTCCTTTACAAATTTCTTTCCCTTCATTCCCCCATACCATAAGCTGCACAAGGGCAGCTAGGCCTAGATCTTTTGATATCATCAATTTTGCCTTCTGCTGAATAGAGAGATGAATGGACACAGGAAAGCATGTTGCAAACTGAAGCAAAGTAGGAACTGCAGACATGACAGAGGTAAGTCACCCACCCTGGACCTGTGCCTCAAGGAGGCCTCTGCCCTGACTGCCACTCACTTGAAGGGACTGAAGAGCCAGTGCCGGGACAGGTGCTCCATGGAATAGCCCTCCACCCAGTCTGCATCCAGCTTTTTCACACCCGCAATGAAGTACACAATGAAAATCTGCAAACACAAAATGCAAAACAAATTGTTAAAACAAAAAAAAGAACCTTATTTTGTGTGGACAGTCTAAGTTCTCATCTCAGTTCAGGGTCCAAAGGAGATCAGTTCCACTCTTCTACTCACTCATCTCAGATACTCGTCTCAGATATTCTCTCATCCAACAAGCACCTACTGACATCCCACCAAGGCCAGGCACGGTATTAGGCACCAAGGAAAGTCAGAAAGCATAGACATTATTCTCTCACAAGGATTCTAACTTGGCAGGGACAAAGCTCTATTCTTCCCATGACAAGGTGAGTGAGCTCAGATTAGGGTATTGGAAACAACAGAAAAGCCAGCCTGCCCTTCCGGCAAAAGGAGAAAAGAAGGTCCAGGGAGGCCGAGTAGAGTGCAGTTTGGCAGCGGGACGGCTATGCTGACAATGGCTATCAAAGAACACCTCCCGCTCCTAAACTCCTGTACCTGGCCACGCAGCACAGCATAGTTCCAAAGGGGCACGTGGGCGTTCCGCTTTCGGGCATTCAGCAGGCCATCCACAGACCTACACCAAGTAAGGTAAGGATTGAGGAGAGCGTCTAAGTCCAGCCACATTTCTACCTTCCTTTTTCAATGTAATAATCTATCTCGGGACAACTCCCATAGCTTGTCTGGCCCTCTGGGCTATTTTGAGGCCCTTCAGAATATGAGCAAATTTTAGCAGTGATTATTTTAACTCATAACCGAAATCTTACTAATGAATTATAACAACAAGAAGTTGTGTTTAAAAAAAAAAATTTCAGTGTTTACCATTAGTTAGTGAGCAAATTATATTAATCAGGAAAGAAAAAAAACTACAATGCTACAATATGACTGAATTTGAAAAAGAATGAATTTGAGGGAGTGTTTAAAAAGCATAAGGTATACATAAATTCTACAGTACATTTTAAAAAAAATTCCAACATCAAAACAAACTAATGTTTCATAGACTTGGATGCCAGGACCTAGTGCCAGAGGGTACCTACTAACACCTACCTGGGGAGAGAAATGATAAACCCAGGCTCTAAGACTAGACGTATTCTGAGGCAGAAGCAAAGCAGGTTTTCAAGACAATGAATGAGCTGAGAAGTCGGAAAAGAGGCAGCTTACGCTGTGGTCAAGAGCACTGCAGTCTGCAGTTAAGGAGAGCCTGATTCTCACTTGTGCCTCTTCCTGCTATGTGACCTTGGGCAAACCTTTGACTTCTCTAAGCCTTATTGTCTTCATCTATAAAACTGGAACAGCACCATGGACTTCATGGTGTTAAAATGAGGAAAAATTAAAGTTTAGATGGCATGTGGAAAGCTCTCAGTAAGTGATAGGTATTTTTCAAATTGTGTAAAGATCATAAAAATAAAACTTTTCAGAGGTACTCTGTCAAAACTGCCTCTTAATTCTGGCCATTCTGAATGAGTTTAACAGTTTGCAAGAAGGTTATTTGTTTGCGTGCATTAACAAATGAAACTTAATGACTGATAAATCACTAACAAATTCAACGCTTCAGATTTTTTACCTACACACCCTCATCTTACTAAGACCTCATATTTGCTTTTCACCTAATAATGGAAAGAATCCTTAAAGGTCATCTGCCCTGCCACCCTGTCTCCAGATCCCTTCTCCACCTCCCCTGAAAGATGGTCACCTAAGTGAGAGGTGGGGGAGGGTCACCTCCTCCCAGGACAGCACTGCCGAGCAGCCCTGGGGGCCGTCTCCTTCTGACACGACTCTGCCTCACAGCAACTTCTACTTTTGGCTCTAACTCTGCCCCTCTGGGCTCACAGAAAGAAAGTCTGCTCCCTCTTCCACGTGACCACCCTCGAAGTATCTGAAAACAGCTATGTGTCTGGCTTTAGTCTTCTTCTCTCTAAGAGGATTACAGGAAGTGGAATAGATCAAGGCACCTGGGGAGATATGGAAAAAGTGAAGGGGTAGGAATGAAGCCATTTTGCTTTTTGCCATCCCAAGTGCCCCAACCTCACTGACCCTTCACCCTCCCAAATTCATCCAAATTAAAATGTGACCTTTGCCAAGCATGGTTGAAATTATGCTTGCTGGGGCAAATTCTAGGACCTCAACTGGTCCCTATCTCTGGTAACCATCCTGACCCAGCCAACACCTCCCCTTTTTTTTCCCTAGACCCATACCAGTAGCGGTTTGCATCCGTGAATGTCAGCTGAAAAGCCAACAAACCATACAGATAGGAGTGGTTGTTCCACGACGTCTTGTCCAGAAGAAACACATACCAGTATGGCAGCAGGAATAACACACAGCTTATCCGGTAGCACAGGCCCAGCATCATGCCCAGTGCCCCTGGGATTTGTGGGGGAGAGGATTAAGAGGTGAAAACGTCATCACAGGCCCAGCTCCCCTAGAACAGGCTGTGAGTGGGATTAAGCAAAGTCCTCAGACATATTATAATCAGGTACAACTAAGTGAAAATTAAGTGTTATTTTAATATTTTTTTAAAAAAGAGCTATAGGGTCACATCTCAGACAACACTTAAGTCAACCAAGTAAAATTATGATCACAGCAGAAGTGAAATAAGGAACCCAAGACCTGATCATTCACCAGCATGCTTTGTATTTCTCTGTTTTAGGTAGGCCAATCAATATTCCCACAGTTTTCCTCACCCAGAAACATGATGGTATAGACAAGATACATCCAGTCAAGTGGCAGTGGTTGCAGGGCATCCAGCAATGGGAAGCGGCACACGTCTAGCCCATCCAGGTATCTTCGGTCCAGGGAGCTGAGCCCCCGCTCCTGGGGAATGTCCAGTACCATCAACAGCCCTGAGAAGGCATTGGGGGGGCGGGGGCAGTGCCATTAGACCTCATCAAGGAAGCAGTCCATCGAACCTAGCTCAAGGGTCAGAATTCTTTCCTAATCCTGGCTCTTCCATTTATTCATTCATTAAACAAAAATTACTGACTGCCCACTATATGCTAGGCACTATGCCAATTGTGTGATCAGCTACTACACCTCAGAGCCAATTCCCCATTTGTAAAAGGGCACTCATAATATTTTACAGAGTTACAGAGAGGATTAAATGAGAGAAGCATACAAAATGCTATAATGGCTGTTCAGGTTTTGATAGTTAATATTTATCCAGACCTGTGCTACAGAAAGTGGTCTAAGGTGGTGCTTCTCAACATTCTCTACTTCTTGGCATACCCAGAAACAGCAGTGTTTGACCAACACACTGGTGTAAACAGAAGGGGCTACTCGGGTCAGGAAGCCAGCTCCAGTTAAAGCAGGGTTTTGCAACCTCTGGATCATTCACATTTGGGGTGGTTAATTATTTACTGGGAGGGGCTATCCTGTGCATTTTAGGTCAATTAGCAGCATCTTTGGCTCCTGTGTAGATGGCTGTAGCCACCTGCCATCCTTCCCCCCAACATACACATGACAAACAAAAATGTCCACAGACATTGCCAAATGTCCCCCAGGGAAGCAAAAATGCCCCCCGTTGAAAACCACTGGGCTATGGGATTAATAGTGCAGCATATCTGTAACCCATTCAAAAGGAAGCTCTGGATTAGGGAGTCACAGCCAAAATATCTGCCCTGTCACCTCTGCCATTTCTCTGAAGTTTAGTCCTCTGCCTCTGTATTTCCTCCTCAGATCAAAGCATTTCTGGCCTCCAAACCCTAATCAAAGGAGACAAAGCTGGGTTTGATCCTAAATTTCACAAATACTTCTTCAAGCATACTGATACCTTCAGCTGTGAGAAACAAAGGAGGTAAGTCCACCAGTTAAGTAGCCAAGAAATGGACAAGGGACGGGTGCCATTCTCCTACTCCAACCACACGGGCCCCTCCCAGAAACTAGACTTACCAAAGAGAAAACGGAAGACAGCCAAGCTTGCAGGATCCGTTGGTCGATTCAGCAGGGTCACCAGGCTCCCCCAGCTGGATACATCTGCCCACTCAAAACCCAAGAGTTTCCCCATGCAGCTGGCCTGACTGGACCTTAAGGTCTGTCCAGCCTTGCCTTTCTGTACTTTATCTGCAACCAATACACAGAAAAAGATGTGTTCGTGTATGGGGTGTTGGTGTTTTAAAATCGGCTCATTCCCAAATCACAGCCCCAACAGCCCAGGGTTTCTGCCTACCTGGGTTCTCCCACTCATCTCTACCAGAAACACCCCTGCGGTGCAGCCCCTACTCCAGGATCCACCAATGCCCCAGAACCTCTCTCCGATTACAGCCCCCTAACCGCTAATCGAAAGTCATTATCACCCCGAAACAGCAGACTGTAACCTCTTTGTACAAAAACCCCTTCTCAAGCGAGCCCTTTCCTTCTCCAGGTCCCATGGGGCAGTCCTGCCTACGCCACTCTGAGACCAGCGTCTCCCCCGTCTCTCCGCCGCAGGGTGGGGCTCTGAGCCTACCTGAGCCTGACGGGCCGCGCACAGACCTGGCCGACACCGCCATGGTCCTGCAGAGGTAAGTCTCCCACAGCAGCTCACTTCGAGGTATGGGCGTAGCGAGGGACAGCTCCCCTAAGCCACGCCTCCCCGACACATCAGCAGGGAGCGTCTGCCGGAAAGCGCCGCGACGGTCGTGAAGGGCCTTTCCGCTTGGTGGCAGAATGCGAAGCTAGGAGCCTTAGGGCAGAGTGGGATGGGGCGGGGCGGGCCTTGGCGGGAGTGACAGGGTGTGGGCGGGCCTTGCCTCGCCTACTGAGAGAGGAGGCGGGGATAGCCCTGAGGCCTCCTAACCCCCCTCCACTCTTTCAACTCTAGGAAGACTCGGATTCCCGCAACTTCCCTGATTCCTCCCTCGCCCCTACTGGGCCTCTCCCTGACGTGAGCAATGCAGGCACCTATGTTAGACTCTTCCCCAGAGAGGTTGACCGCTGAGTTGAGGACGCACCTGGAAGGACTGCCCAGCCCAGAGAGAATGCCCAGCCCCCTTTATTTTCTCTTCCAGAACATGTCAAGAACTAGAGGTTTGAAAGCAGTCAGGAAAACAGAACAACGTAGCTGGAGAGATGATGGAGAATGTGTGGTTCATCAGTGTGTTGCAACCCATCAGGGCTGGGCAGATCCACTCTTGCCTCTGGGAGATGGAAGAAAATGCGTGTAGCCTTGGGGATGCTTGTCATACTTTTATTCACCGGTGGGCAAGCTGCGTGTGTAACTATTGGTAAGCCCCTCCTTGTTTAAGTACTGGAGGGGAACAAAGCCAGAAAACTGCCAGAACATTATGTAACATAATTCTGCGCATGTGAGCCCACTCCATGTTATGGGAACAGTTTATTGGACCCAGTCTCAAGGCTATGAGAACACTGGTTATCAGGTCCCTCCTAAGACTATGGGAACACTGCTTCCCTTCGTTACCCAGACACCTGGGTGAGGAAGCCAGACTGCCTCCATTACCCTACAATCAGGAAGATTTTTAGAGAAGCCAGTCTTGAATAGCACTGTAGTATCTTAATTCTCTGCCCTGGAATTGACCAGCAGGATAAGAGGAGGGCATACAGGAGCAGCAGTTCTGATGGTTTTAGGTCTCAAGACTCCTTTACACTTTACAAGCTATATTGAAAACCTTAAAGAGCTTTTATTTATGGGGATTATATTTGCCATATTGAGAAATGCCTATTGATTCACTAAAAAAGTGTAAGTCCGTTAAATGTTTATATAAACAATGTTTTTATTAATAAAAGTATATTTGCACAAAAATTCCACAAAAAGTGTAGTTCATGTTGTCTTACATGTGAATCTCTACTGTGAGGGCTTAATTGAAGACAGCTGGATTCTCCTAACTGCTTCTGCATTGGGTCTGTTGTGAAATGGGGTTGACTGATACAAGGATAAGAAGGAAATCTGGCCTTACAGACTTAGTTTGGAAAGAGAGAGCATTTTCATAGCCTCTCAGATAATTGAGGATATCCTTCTTTGATAGCATACCTAAACTTGTAAGTGGTAGTTTATAAAGGTTACTCAGATGTAGAAATTGAAATCATATCAATGAACTTTATGCTCAAGTTATATTAAAACCATCAATATATCTTGTACTTTGAATGGACATTTTATTCATGCCATGATATTGTAAAATCATACATGAGTAAAACATTGGAAAACAAAGTCATTTACTGTCTCATTGAGTATGCCTTTCTTCCAAAGGCAGAGGCTCTTAAATATAGGGAAGCTACCAAACTCACAGTGGCCGATACGAATTCTAATTTTTAAAATTAGAATTTTAGTTTTCACCTGAAAGTTTAAATTTTATCATTGACAACCATTACTGTCTATTATTTTCCTTGAAGGTTCAGACTCACTCCCTTCATTTTTAGGCAAATACCAGACAAATGTGACAGTCTGATTAACTATAGTTTGTCTGAGGTCCCTTCAAGTAAATGGTGCTTAATTATAAACAAACAAACAAAAAAAAAACACAGAAGATGACAAAGGCAAAGATGCTCAACATCTTATTAGGGAATTGAAAATTGAAACAACGATGAGATACCTGTTAGAATGGTCGAAATCCAAAGCACTGATAACAACAAATGCTGGTGAGAATGTGGAGCAGCAGGAACTCTCCTTCGTTGCTGGTGGGAATACACAATGATACTGCCACTTTGGAAGACAGTTTGGCAGTTTCTCACAAAGTTAAACATGCTCTTACCGTATGATCCAGCAATTGTGCTCCTTGGCATTTACCCAAATTGGGTGAAAATTTATGCCCACACAAAACCTGCACGCGAATGTATAGCAGTGTTATTCATAACTGCTTAAACTTAGAAGCAAGTAATGTGTATTTCAGTAAGTGAATGGATAAACAAACTGTGACACATCCATACAATGGAATATTGAGTGATAAAATGAAATCAACTTGTGAGGAACATAAGGGACTACATCTTAAAGCTAATCCACCAGACTTCCGGCCAAGATGGAGGAGTAGGTGGACACACTATGCCTCCTCGTACAACCAAAATTAAGGACAACAAAGATTTAGAAACAAGAAAACAACTGGAACTGATAGAAAATGAACTGTACGGAAGTCTGACAACCATTCATCCAGACCGGTAAGAGGGGCGGAGTCTCAGCAGGAAAAAATGGAGGTGGGTGGACCCTGGTGCGTAGGCAGCAGCTGGCGGACCCCAGGCACATGCACGGTGGCTAGCGGACCACGGGCACAGGGTGGCAACGGGCAGACCCAGTGAGGCTGCACAAGGCGGCTGGCTGACCAGGCGGTCCCACATTTGCACCCAAATAATCCAGGAGAAAACCGTGAGTGAGATGGACCTCACAACCCAGGGCCCCAGTGCCAGGAAATAAAACCTAAAAACACTGATTGAAAACACTTGTGGGGGTTGAAGTGCTAGGAGAGACTCCCAGCCTCATAGGAGAGTTCGTTGGAGAGACCCACAGGGTCCTAGAAAGCCCACCCACACAGAAATCAGCACCAGAAGGGCCCAATTTGCTTGGGGGAAGCTGCAGAAGAGACTGGAATCCAAGCGAGAGTGGATCAAGTGCCATTGTTCCCTCTTGGACCCCACCCCCACATACAGCATCACAACCCAGCCACTGGGCCACCCCGCCCTGGGGAACACCTAAGGCTCTGCCCCTCATACGTAACAGCCACAACCAGAACAAAAACAAAACAAAACAAAACAAAACAAAAAAAAAGTGGCTCAAATGGGAGAACAGATCAGAGCCCCAGAGCTAATTCATCTAAGTGATCAAGAGATAGCCAACATATCAAATTCACAGTTCAAAGTACTGGTGATCAGGATGCTCACAGAATTGGTTGATTTTGGTCGCAAATTAGATGAACAAATGAAGGCTACAATAAGTGAAATGAAGAAAAACACACAGGGAACCAATAGTGATGGGAGGAAAACTGGGACTCAGATCAATGGAGTGGACCAGAAGGAAGAAAGAAACAAACAAACAGAAAAGAATGAAGAAACAAGAATCAAAAAAAAAAAAAATGAGGAGAGGCTTAGGAACCTCCAGGACATCTTGAAACATCCCAACATCCGAATTATAGGGGTACCAGAAAGGGAAGAGGAAGAGAAAGAGCAACAAATGGAAAAGTTATTTGAACAAATAATAAAGGAGAACTTCCCCAATCTGGCAAAGGAAATAGACTTCCAAGAAGTCCAGGAAGCTCAGAGAGTCTCAAAGAACTTGGACCCAAGGAGGAACACACCAAGGCACATCATAATTCCATTAGCCAAGATTCAAATGAAGGAGAGAATTCTAGAAGCAGCAAGAGATAAGGGCACAGTCACCTACAAAGGAGTTCCCATCAGACTGTCAGCTGATTTCTCAAAAGAGACCTTCCAGGCAAGAAGGGGCTGGAAAGAAGTATTCCAAGTCATGAAAGGCAAGGACCTACATCCAAGACTGCTCTGTCCAGCGAAGCTGTCATTTAGAATGGAAGGGAATTTAAAGCGCTTCTCAGATAAGGTCAAGTTCAAGGAGTTCATCATTACCAAGCCCCTATTATATGAAATGTTAAAGGGACTCATCTAAGAAAAAGAAGATAAAAAATATGACAGTAAAAAGATAGTGAACTCACAGATATTAACAACCAGACTTAAAACAAAAGCAAACTAAGCAAACAAGTAGAACAGGAACAGAAACACAGAAATGGAGATCACATGGAGGGTCAGCAACAGGGGAGTGGGAGGAGGAGGGGGGGGAAGGTACAGAGAATAAGTAGCATAGATAGTAGGTAGAAAATAGACAGGGGGAGGGCAAGAATAGTGTGGGAAAAAAGTAGAAGCTAAAGAACTTATGACACATGGACATGAACTAAAGGGGGGGAATGTGGGTGGGAGGGGGTGTGCAGGGTGGAGGGGAATGATGGGGGAGAAATGGGACAACTGTAATAGCATAATCAATAAAATATATATTTTTTAAAAAGCTAACCTACCACCTTCACTCCCTCTTCCTTCCCCTAGGTGAGCTCTGAAATACAGAGCTGTCGGCTGATCGCAGGACTCCCATTACTTCTCTCTCCAGGGTAAGGAGCCCTCAGTGTTTCTGTTACCTCACCCTGGCACCCAAGCCTCTGAGCATCTGATCCCTTTGATTATCCATGCAGCATTCTCACTGTTTTCAGAATCTGGGGATGGAAGGTGCAGGGATCCATTTGTTTTATTGCTGCCCCAAACTGCTTTTTGTATGTAAGTTCCCTATTAAACTCTCAAAACCAACAAACTGGACTTTTCTATCTCATGTTTTTGCTCATTAGCTGCTTTGGCCTGGGGTGAGGGGGGATTGCTGCTCTGGATACATGGTCCTTTCACAAAATAATGCTATCAAGCCACTAAAAGACATGGAGAATACTTAAATGCATATTGCCAAGTGAAAGAAATCAGTCTGAAAAGGCTATATACTATATGATCCAAAGTATGTGCAACCCTAGAAAAGGCAAAACTATGGAGATAGTGAAAAGATCAGTGGTTGCCAGGGATTGAGGAGAGGGAGGAAGGGCTGAATAGGTGGAGCACAGGGGATTTAGAAAAAATGAAACTATTCTGTATGATACTGTATTCATATCATGATACATACATGTTGTGATACTTTTGTCAAAACCCATAGACTGGCCCTGGCCAGTGAAGCTCAGTTGGCTGGAGCTTGTCCAGGAACCATAAGGTTGCAGGTCTGATTCCTGGTCAGAGCACATACCTAGGGTGCAGGTTTCATCCCAGTGCCTGTGAGTGCAATCCTCCGGTCAGGGTGCATACAGGAGGCAACCAATCAATGCTTCTCTCTCTTCTCTCTTCCTCTCTCTCTCTCTCTCTCTCTCTCAAATCAATGAGAAAAAATGTCTTCAGGTAAGGATTTAAAAAAAAAGACATAGAATGTACAACACAAACGGTGAACCTGAATGTAAACTACGGACTTTGTTAATGTATCAATGTTAGCTTATCAATTGTAACAAATGTAAGGTGTTAATAGAAACTGGGAAAGTGTGAAGAGTTGTCTGGGAAATGTCTGCATTACTCAAAAAAATAGTCAATATTAAAACAAAGGTTAGTTCAGCTTGTAGTTTAATTGCACAAATGCTTTTTCTTAGAACTGTCAGACAACCACCACACGTGCATATGCAGAAGTACTGTGTGCACAGTTCCCATTGCTTCACACAAAATAGTAAAAAGATGTGTACTCTATTGGCAAGAGTTAATACAATTAATAATTTGTACTGCTTCATTAAGGATGTTCTTAATTGAAAATAGCATTTTTAAATGTAGATTTTATTTATTTATTTTTAGAAAGAGGGGAAGAGAGGGAGAGAAACATATATGCAGGAGAGAAACATCAATTGGTTGCTTCTTGCACACACCTGACTGGGGACATGGCCCACAACCCAGGCATGTTGCCCCAACCAGGAATCCAACTGGAGACCTTTCAGTTTGCAGGATGATGCCCAACCCACTCAACCAGACAGTCAGGGCAAAAAAATGACATTTTAAGAAATTGCAAATGCACAGCAGGGAGGAATGCTATGACTGCTACTACAACTTGGTGCCACTGTGTCATTCTGCTAAGTTGTCAACCTTTGCTTTTGTACCATCAGTGTGAATGTCCACATAGTTAAGAAGGGAAATAACATCTCAGTATTATTATAAAAGTGTTTTGAAGACTTGAGGGGTTCATGTTGAGGACCGCAGTCCTAAAGGAAAAGAATGGCAGGGGTAGATGTAAGGGTAGGGATTGCTGAGGACAAATGTATTTGGCAGGTGGAAGCACTGGGCCAGTAGGGACAAGGCGGGCCAAATCTCTGGAAGCCATAGCTCCATTTAGATGATGGATCTCTCTCTCTCTTTTTAAAGATTTTATTTATTTATTTAGAGAAAGGGAAGGGAAGGAGAAAAAGAGGGAGAGAAACACCAATGTGTGGTTGCCTCTCATGTACCCGCTACTGGGGAGACCTGGCCTGCAACCCAGGCATGGGCCCTGACTGGATATTGAACTGGTGACCCTTTGGTTCACAGGCTGGTGCTCAATCCACTGAGCTACACCAGCCAGGGCTAGGTGTGGATCTCTCAATCAACTGTCAAACCTCAGTCCAAATGAACTCAGAGCAGGTTGGGAAGTTTGGGCTAGCTCTTCTAGGACCACTCAAAATTAGATGATTCCATTTAGTTCAGCATTTATGATCTATGTGCCAAGAACTGGGCAAATTAAGTTGTGGCCTCTGTCCTATAGGAGTTTCAGGGTGAGGAAACAATGATAAAAGAATATAGAAATAATAGAATAGTAGTAGAATATAGAAAAACATAAGTGCTAAATAAAGTTCAAAGTGCTATGGGAGCATTGATAAAGGAATGAATTAAGACTGGAGAAATCAGTAGTTTTTTCAAAAAACTGAGGTGGGCTTTGAATGACAAGTACAATCTTGAGAAGAGAGACAGAAATAAAAAGTTTCTAATAGTCTTTTGAAAAGTTCTTAGTAGCCCTGGCAATGTGGCTCAATTGGTTGGAGTGTCGTCCTGCAAACCAAGGGGTCACCTGTTTGGTTCCTGGTCAAGGCACATGCCTGGGTTGTGGGTTCAGGTTCTGTCCCCAGCTGGGCATATGCAGGAGGTGGCCAACTGATACTTCGTTCTTACATCAGTGTTTCTATCCCTCCCCTTCTCCCTCCCTTCCCCTCTTGCTAAAATTAAAAATTAGGAAAAAAGTTTATTTAAATAAATAGATAACAAGTTCTTAATAGTCTTCAATGAACGGAGAGCATTTTAAGTAAGAAAAATACAGGGAATAAATGAACACTTCTCATTCCATGATCTTAATATTTTTGGCTCAAGGGGTTGATCTTCAGTTTATCTTTTCAAGACCAACATACAAAGACCCATGGCATTTAGCATTAATTTATTCACAAAGTAGTCCAAAGCTTAGGAAAGAAATTTCTTTATGGGTTTCTGCTAATAAAAAGTATCTTTGTCTTGGTTCAACCACTGTGGAAAACAGTGTGGAGGTTCCTCAAAAAATTAAAAGTGGAATTGCTTTATGACCCAGCAATTCCACTTCTGAGAATATACCCAAAGAAACCTGAAACACCAATTTGAAAAAATATGTATATCCCTATTTTCATTGCAGCATTTTGTACAATTGCCAAGTTATGGAAGCAACCCAAGTGTCCATCAATAGATGAGTCAAGCTTGGCCATGAAGCCACAGGTGTCAAGTGGACGGTGGAGGGGCGGGCCTGGACCCCCTGGCTACAGTTACCGTGTCTGTGGGCTGCTGCTCACCATGCCCAGCAAGAGCCAGTACTTCCAGGAACCAGTATTTCCAGGAACCCAATGTCAGCTGCTGTGAGAAATACTTCCTGTCTGGGTCCAACATTGTCTTCTGGGTGCTGGGAGCCCTATTCCTGGCCATCGGCCTCTGGGCATGGGGTGAGAAGGGCCTTCTCTCCAACATCTCAGTGCTGACAGATCTGGGAGGCCTTGACTCCGGTGAGGCAGTTTGTGGTGGCTGGAGGTGTCATGTCGGTGCTGGGTATTGCTGGCTGCATTGGGCCCTCCGGGAAAACAGCTTCCTGCTCAAGTGTTTCTCAGTGTTTCTCAGCCTCATCTTCTTCCTGGCGATGGTGACAGGGATCCTGGCCTTCATCTTCAAGGACTAGATACAAGAATAACTCAACCTTTCCATCATCAACAATATCAAGGCCTAGGAGGATGACACTGACCTCCGGAATTTCATTGACTTTGCTCAGTAATACTGGTCTTGTTGGGGAGCCCAAGGGCCTAACCACTGGAACCTCAATGTCTATTTCAACTGTACTGACTTGAACCCCAAGAAGGAGCTCTTCCGGGGGTGCCCTTTTCCTGCTGTGTGAGGGACCCTGTGGAAGATGTTCTCAACGTCCAGTGTGGTCACGATGTGCGGCTCAAACGAGCCGGAGCAGTGGGGCTTTCTACACACTAAAGGTTAAGTGGGCCAGTTTAAGTGACCACAGGACAACCTTACCATTGTGGCCTGTGTCTTTGTGGGCATAGCCCTACTCCAGATCTGTGGCATCTGCCTGACCCAGAACTGCATGAGCATTATCAAGGCAGTGAATGCCAACTGGTGAGGCTGCCACACTGGCCATGGCTACCTGCCTGGCTTACCCAGGGACCCTTTGCTGGGATGTGATGGGTAAGACCGTAAGAGGTACCTCTGCTTGAACCTGAGCCCCACATAGGGCTTCTGTATGGGCATGCTGTGTTCGGAGAAAGCCACATGGCTCTGCCCAGGCTGCCTGTCCTGGACCCGTGTGCATGGAGAGTGCATGTGGCAGTGTGCATGCGCGCAGGGAGCCGCTGTTCCGCTGTTGCTGTGCGGCGGGCTCTCTGGGGGACTAGGAAGGGTGCCGGCTCAGCCCCGCCTTTCTGCGTGGTGGTGTGGGGCAGGAGTTTGGGCCTGCTGTTGCCTGAGACAGGGCCTCATGCAGATGCAGAGCTCTCTTCTCTCTTAGTTGTGACCTTGACGTTCCAGGAGCGTGCTTCAGCCTCAATGTCTCAGACTCTAAAATGAGTCCAAGAATCTTCTCTCCCTCGCTTGCCTCTCAGAATCAAACATGATGATGGCTACAAACTACTCAAATAAACAAAACCTTGAGAACCCCCCTGGCACCCCCCCAAAAGATTAAAAAGCTGTGGTACAAAGCAAAATAGAGACTCATAGAAAGAGAGCGGGATGACAGCTAAGGTGGGGGAGGGTAGGGGGTGGAGAAATTAAACCAAAAGGAAAAAGGACTCGGATGTGGACAACAGTGTGGTGATTGTGGGGGGAGTTATAAGGCGAATAATGGTGATGGAAAAAATATATATGGTGTCCGGCAGAAGTAAAACTTGCTGGAGTGTGGTTGGTAGGGTACGTGAATGTCTCACGTGAGCTGGACAGAAATTTGAACATTTTGCCTAAAACGTCATATGGTGTGCTTGAGTGTGATATTGCTATGTTACAGAATTACATGCTTATGATTTTGTAATAAAAGATTTTGTACGAAGAAAGGGGCGTTATTTGTGCTGGACCATGTACAATTAAAAAAAATGCTGTTTCTGAAAAAGGAAAAAACAAACAAACTGTGGTACATATACACAATGGAATACTACTTGGCCATAAAAAAGAATGAAATTTTACCTATGTAACAGTATGGATGGACCTAATGAGTATTAGATTAAGTGAAATATGTCAGACAAAGACAAATACCATACGATCTCACTTATATGTGAGATCTCACTTATATGTGAGGAATACTACTTGGCCATGAAAAAGAATGAAATTTTACCTATGTAACAGTATGGATGGACCTAATGAGTATTAGATTAAGTGAAATATGTCAGACAAAGACAAATACCATACGATCTCACTTATATGTGAGATCATATATGTGAGATCACTTATATGTGGAATCTAAAGAACAAAATAAACAAACAAGATAGAAATGGACTCAGAGATACAGAGAACAGATTGAGGAAGAGGGGTTGGGGATGGGGCGAAGAAGGTAAAGGGATTAAGAAGTACAATTGGTAGTTACAGAGTAGTCACAGAGATGTAAGTTACAGCATAGGAAATATAATCAATAATATCACGATTACTATGTGTGGGACCAGGTGGGTACTTGAAACATCAGGGGGACCACTCTGTTAAGTATGTGATTTTCTAATCACTATGCTATACATATGAAACTCATACAGAATAATACTGAATGTAAACTGTAATTAAAAAATTAAAAAATACATTAAAAATTATCTTTTTGTCTGCACTGTGGAAAAAGAAGCTCCCTTTCAGATCTCTCAGTTCAACATCCCAAACATTTAGCGAGGGCCTATCGTCAGTGTAAGAAACGTCCAAACCTGGAAGAATTTTTATGAGTTGATTTGAGCCAAACCAACAACAAGTGCTGGGAAGCAAAACTTCAACGGATTGAGAAAATGCTCTGGAAAATGGTGGTTTTGCACCTTATTTTATACATTACAATAAAAAGAGAGGGGTTACGTGAAATCCATCGGTGACAGATTAAGGAAGCAGGACAAAGCAAAGTGGGGGTGCATTCGGGATTGGATGAAAAGTAAAATGATAGACTCATATTTCTTTTATATAGGTGGGTACAGAATAGTTGACAGCCAACAATTACGGTAGATGCAAAAGACAATACACAGGTTCAATTAAGGTAAAGATTGACTTTTGTCATGGAAGATATTAGCCTAGGGCAATGGCTGCCAGCCATGACCTGCTTTTTAGTTAGTAAGTTTTAATTTCAGACTACCCTTTGTGGTTTCTTCAGGTCTCTGAGTTTGTAAGGCTGCCATGCAGGCCTCCCTTGAGCTTATCAGCCCCTTTGTGGCCCCTTTTCATTCACATGGCTATGTGTAGGGCATATGTTATTTTCTACAAAGGGCACCAAAGTAAAGACTCAGCCCCTGCCTGCCTTCACAGAATTTAGAGTCTCAAAGAAGTCAAATGTGTATGCAGTTCATAGCAAAACATAGCATATTTTCTATAAAAGGTAAAATAATGGAGATCAGAGAGAAGAAGTTAACTTCAGTGGGGAAATCTGGAAATCTGGGAGGCTTGATGGAAGCAATGTCTTAAGTATTGATAGATTTTCCATGGGCAGTGATGAGGGAACCAGGATATTTACTCATCATGAGAAAGGCTCACTTGAGCAAAGACATAAAAGGGAGTGGTGTACTTGGGGAAGGGTGTGTGATTTGGTATGACTAGGGGCTGGGAGGTGAGTTTTAGGGGATAAGCTTGGAAAAGCATGTTGATAACAATCTGAGAATGCCAAGCTAGGGAATTTGGGCTTTACACTGGGGGCAGGGTAGAGAATTTTCAAATTTGTGTTTTGAGAAAATAACATGTGAAATGGATGGGAAAAGAAAGGTCAGTTTGGCCCTGGTCAGGTGGCTCAGTGGGCTGGAGGATCAGCCTGCATGTCAGAAGGTTGCAGTTCTAACCCCTGTTCAGGCAGTGTGTAGGGTGCGACCAGTTGATATTTCTCTCTCACATCCATGTTTCTCTTGCTCTTGCTCACTCTCCCTTCCTCTCTTTCTGAAATCAATAAACATATCCTCAGGTGAGGATTTAAAAGATTTTTTCAAATAAAGGTCAGTATGCAGGTGGATGGATTGTCCAAAGAGATCACCTTGGCATCACCCAGGAAGCAGACGCTGGTGTGGAAAGTAGGGTGTTCACATGGGAGACATAACTGAGAAGGCATCTAGACTTAATGATATCCCATTGCAAGTGTAGGATGGCTCAGGGATTCCTAGCTTGGGACACTGGTCGAATGGGAGCGCTTACTACCCAGGAGGAGAAATATTGAGAAAAAATAAAGGGGCCAATTTGGCTCTTCGAGGCGTCTATGTGTATGGACTGTCCATACACAGGGCATTGGAGAGGCAGCAAGGGCAATTGAGAGGGGTCAGGGCTGGGGAAACAGGTTGGGGCTCGTCCATAAGTGGCTGTTGAAATCATAAAGATATCGTTACAGGAGAAACTCGGTCCACTAGTGGGCAAGTAGGGTTTATCGGTCATATGTTCTAATGGAAGAGAATGGGCCTTGCTGAGGTCGGGGAGAAAGGCAAGTGCTAGGGTGGCAAGACCCCGGGTTCTTTGTTCTGAGGACTTAGATGGCTGGTAGGGTGGGGGTGAGGAAGTTACATATTGACCTACAGGTAAAGGTGGTGACAGCTTTCTGGGTGAAGGGACGTGACTACACAAACTTAGGTATGTGTGGGGGTCTGTTAGCTTGAGCCCTTATGTTGCTCCAAACTCCATTTGTTCCTCTTGTTAAACAGATATGTGACAGGAGGCAGTTAATTAAAGTTGGGGCAGTTACCCAAAGTTATTTATGGGCTCTTCCTGTAAACATTAGGAACTCCCTGGTAAAACAGATAGTGACCAGAAGTAGGCAATTAACCAAAGTTGTTTTATGGGCTTCTTCCTTGAAGTTTGAAAGGATGCAGAAGGATCCCCCTTGGCCTACGATGAAGATGTGGTTTTGGGTTTAGAACAGGAGCCTAGCTAGCCAAGCAGGGATGACGGGAGGAAGCTGGGATACAGATGGGAATCTGCCCAGCTAAGCTGCAGACTTCTATTTCTTTTCCTGAGAGGCCATACCTCTGCCTGGCCTGGTCTGGCAAGAGAGGACAGGACTGTGTGTTTGTGAGTGGTTTTTGTTTGTTTCTTTCTTGTTTTTAAATTGTTGTTCAATTATAATTGTTCCCATGTTTTTTGTTTGTTTGTTTCTAAAGGGAGTAATATTTAACAGCAGAATTCTGCCATTATTCTAAACCTGTATAACTTTTGAATAAATAGTTCCTTTCCTTTTCATAAGGCTGCCATTGGGAGTCACAGTTCTCATTGGCAGCCGGCAATAGAACCCAGAGCAACAGAACCCATTGGTTCCGTTACATTGGCACTATTGACATTTTGGTCTGAATAATTCTTTGTTGTGTGTTGGGGCAGGGGGTGTCCTTTCCATTGCTGGAAGTTTAGCATTCTTAGCCTCTACCCACTAAAAGCCAGTAGCACACCTGTCTCACCAACACACCAGGTGTGACAACCAAGTGTCTTTAGATGGTGTCAAATGTCCCCTGGAGGGCAAAGTCAACTCCACAGAGAACTGTTTTTCTAGGAGAGCGTGGAGCCAGAAAAGAGGATGATGGCAAGGGCAGAAGCTTCAGGTTCTAAGAGCACGGTCGGAAAGCAAGAGAGCACATTGCGAGAGATGGGGGTTTGGAGACAAAAGAGGCCTTGTCAGTGGTGAGAGCTCTATGACCCTTCAGGATCTTTTCCTGGAAGTTACCAACAGTCCATTTGTCCTGGCACGGAGCTTTCCTTGACTGTAAGAGAATCAATGAACTTTGTTTCTCTTCTTGCCCCCTGCACATATTACCATTTCTGCTCATAGTATATTGTTGGGTGCCTTCCTAAAGATCTCACCTTGTAAGGCTATTAGTAAAGTGGTATTGGTCATGACAAAGGGTAGCGTTGTGATATTTGCACAGGTGAGGCCGAGCCTATAGGTGTTCTGCATGGTGGAGGTGAGGGTGAATGGGTCGCAGGCCCAGCTGTGTCCACTTTGGCATCTCCCTGATGGTTGTGGGGTCTAGGCCAAGTGCCCACTCCCTCAGGGCACCAATGTATGCCCTGGGCTGGTAGTGGCATGCCAGACCTCGGTAACTCCTCAACTATTGTAACCCTGATTCCCGTCCCAGGGATCCTCCTCTATCCTTCCTGCTCCCCTCAGAAATCCTACTCTGGCCTTTTGTTTCTTGGTACCCGCCTTGTTCCCCTACCCACCACCCATCTTAGTATCTGGAACTCTTAATAATAGTAATCACCACGGCCACCATTTCCTGAGGGTTTTCTAAGTGCCAGGCACAGAAAATTAGGTAACTGAGTCCTAAAGACGTTACAGAAGTTTACCCAGGGTCACATAAATATTAAGGTATAGATCAGCATGTCAAAAGAAATAGAATTTGAGCCATATTTGTAATTTAAAATTTTTATTAGCCTAATTAAAAGAGAATAAAAATGGATGAAATTAATTTTATCAGCCATGGCTGGTGTAGCTCAGTGGATTGAGTGCAGGCCTGCAAACCAAAGGGTCACCAATTCAATTCCCAGTCAGGGCGCATGCCTGGGTTGCGGGCCAGGTCCCTCTTAGGCGGTGCTGGAGAGGCAAGCACACATTGATGTTTCTCTCCTTCTCCGTCTCCCTCCCTTCCCGTCTCTAAAAATCTTTAAAAAGAAAGAAATTAATTTTATCAATTTTTAAATTTAAGTCAATATATCCAAAACATTAATCGACATGTCATCATTATACAAAATTACTAGTGGGATATTTATGTTCTTTTTCTCATAAGTCTTTGAAGTCCAGTGTGTATTTTACTTTTATATCATGTCTCAGTTCAGACTAGCCACATCGCAAATGCTGCGCAACCACCTGTGGCCAGTGGCCTCTGTACCGTACTGGGCAGTGCAAGTGTTTGTGAATCAACATTTGGGACCCACCCCCACTTGGCCGCCTTGCAGCCTTTCTACCAATGGCAAGGAGGGGGCAGCCATATTCTCTGTGAAAGCAGGCTGGTATTGTTCATCAAAATTCAGGTCTGCAAAATGTAATAATCTTATCTAATTGGGGATAAGATTTCATTATAAATTAGAATAAAGTGTCTCAAGATGCTACAGAGGCCTAACATTTATTAGACCCCTTAAAAGTATTTGTTAGAGTAGCTGATATTTCCCCTGGGAACTGTTACTTCTTCTGGGATGGGACAGGAATATTTCTCTCCTTCTGCATGTCCCTGTTATTGTTATGCTGTCTTAATAAACACCATCCAGGAAGAGCGGATTTTCTGTGACCAGGAGCCAGACTGGTGGAGAAATCCTTCTCCCTGGACCCCCTCTCTATCCACAGGGCAGTTCTCTCACCTTTTCTGACCTGGCTCACCAGCCGGTGATGGTGGTCCCTGAAGGGAAATGCAAGACTTTGGAACTCTGGAAGGCAGGGAGGGATTGGCTCGCTGCCATCTCCTGATGCACACAGTGGACAGTCCTTCACTGCAGGCACTGTGCTAGGCACACCGCAGGTGCTCTGCTTTTACCGCTCACCCCACACTCTGAGGTCAGCCTCAGTACCTGCAAAGCCCAGAGAGGCGAAGAGGTTCATTCGGGGTCATGCAATGAGTAACTCACAGCTTTCCGATACCTGCATCCAGGACCACAGCATCCCAGACTTTGGGGAATTAGTGCTTCCCGCTCACCCACAGACGTGGAACCAAGGGTTGTCCAGCAAGAAACATTCATATCTCCTTTCTGCTTCCATGTGAACTGGGTCTGTCAGGGTGCTTACAGATGACTGAAGTCTCCAAAAATTGGGGTCAGACATTTGAACATAAAAAAAAGAAGCTGGTTGCCCTTTCTATATCAGGGGTCTAGTCTCAGGAAACCTGGGAGGGCTGCTTCCTCTTTCTTCTCTGATTCCTGACAACTGAGAAGACTTTGAGTGCTGGGGAGCCCTGTTGCTTTAAGCCTAAGCCTTAGTTTGGGAGGAGACTAGGAGGGCAGTGGAGGTGCCGCCTACCTGGGGGAACCTGCGAGAGGTGTGGCTGGAACAGCTCGGAATGCGAAGTGGGAGGGGGCGGGCTGAAAGTTGGAGAAAGCAGGAAGTGAACCCAGGGCTGCCGGGAGGAAACAAACTAAGCGAGTTCTGCTGCTGACAGGCCCGAGCTGCTGAGACATGGTGAGCGAGCTGGGAACTCGGAAGGGGCTGATTTTAAGACAAGCCAGAAGGGGCTGGGGATCAGGAGAGGGGAGTAGGTGGCAAGTTAGAGGGCCGGGCCAGTGCTGACTGTGACCTCTCTTTGACAACTGGCTGCAAATAGCTCTGAGCTGTCCAAGCTGCTGTTCCTGCTCCTTCTCTACTCCCTCCCTCCCCTGGCCTCGGTGCGGGCCTGGGACAGGGCTTCGGTGGGGGTGGGGAATCCGAATTCCAGGCAAGGAGTCGCCTGAGGGGCCTTCATCTCCTCCTCCACTCCGCGCACCCCCCTTCCGCCCCAAGCCTGGTGTTGTGACATTCCTGGGCAGCGCCTGGGCTGTTCCCAGTGCAGATTCCAGCCCAGCGATATAAGCTCTCCTCTCCGCCTTTCACTTTATCCCTATAGAGAAACCCAAAGAATTTGTGTCTTAGAGTGCAAGGAATTGGCCCCCTCTCTATAAACATGAGCAAGAACTAAGGGTTTGTAAAAGAACCAGAAATTGGTTATCTGTAATAATCTATTTTGCACCCACTCCCTGCCCTTGTGTCTGGAGATCCAGGGAAGGGAGGAGCTTAGTACTGTTTTCCCCTCCTTGTTCAAAGACCTTATCATAAAGCCTGAGGATGAAGTATTAAGCAGGGAGTACTTGCCCTCCATTTCCCCCAATGCCCAGGCTGCTGTTTTTATTTAATATCTGCTTAACTGGTGATGGCTTGGTTCCTGCACATGGTGCCGAGTGGTGGTGGTGGGGTGGAGGGGAAGCAGAAGTTTGTGGCCCAACGGCTCTATCATGGGGCCTTATGAGGGACTTGGAGCTGGAGCCTGTTGGCCGGTGCTCTGGGTCACAGCAATCCGGCTGCCCAGGAGGCCGGTGCTGGAGCAGCTCTCCAGCTGCCTGAGGAGAGGCGGGACTGGGCCAGGTGAGGGTGTTCTACTGGCCAGCACAGGCATTTCTGATGAGGACCCTGTGGGATCTGGGAATTGATAAATAGTTGGGGGGTTCTGCATTGTGAGACGCCAGCTCCGCATGTCTTCTCTAACCCTCTTGGAGGAGCAAGGAAGAAGTGGGAGGGATTCAGTGCTGTGCTTCTCTTTATTGGTAGAGGCCCTGAGAGCCTGAAAAGAAGTTTGATCTAGTCTAGCACCATGGGCTTAAAAACATGTTTTGTTTTTTTTTTTAATTACATTCTCTTTGTAAAGAGTTGAAGCGTTACAAAATGCTAAAGTCCATCTTAGACCTTCCAGTCCTCTGGCTTCTGATGCTGAGTCTCAGTTCCTCTACAACTTGGCTTAATTAACCCCTGTGTTGCTGCCTAGGAGGATGCCAGTGGAGGTGGAGGAAATGATCGAGTGCGGAACTTGCAGAGTGAGGTGGAGGGAGTCAAGAATATTATGACCCAGAATGTGGAGCGGATCCTGGCCCGAGGAGAAAACTTAGACCACCTTCGCAACAAGACAGAGGATCTGGAAGCCACAGTGAGATGGGGAACCCACTGGGGGCAGGAGAAAACAGAGGGAGGGGAAGATCTTAGAGAATTTGGGGGTTGGTGGTGTTGGGGGCAAAAGGAACAGGAGGGAAGTCTGCCTCTTTACCTGTTTTGGGAATTGATGTAAGCCGAGCCCCAGCTTCTGATGCTGTTCTACCCCACTGATAGGTACTCATCCAGGGAATGGGCTCAATGACTGGGGTTGGTGGCTGGGGCTGACCCATGGAGGCATTTTCTGAGACCGAGTAGTGAATCCAGGCATTCTTAGGCTTCTCTCCTGTGAAATTGATTTTCCTTTTGAAGGCTCCCTCTGACAATAGTTTGAACCTGGCCTCCCCGGGGCAAAATATTGCCTTTGGAAAACCCTCCCAGGGCCTTTGACCTTCTCCAGGAGTTATGAGGCAGGGGGTGAAAAGCTGGTAAAGGCTTGCTGAGTCATCTGTAAAAAGAAGCTGGGAAGAGCAGCGAAATTCTTTGATGGTGACCTCTGCTAGCTGAAGGCTAGGATAGTGTCTCCCACTCATCTCACTAGACCTCATTCTTCTCTCTATTCAGCCAGGGGCCAAAGCCAGGTGCTCAGGAAGGGAGTAACTCTAAAGTTCAACGAAGTCTGGAGCCTAAAGGTCCTTGTCCATGGGGAGTCACTGGCTGCAGCTTTATGAGTCCTTCGTGTAATCATGGGCATAGCTCCTTGGTCTCCCTGGGACTCAGAGCTTCTTTTCCACAGCCTGACCTGGGGAGTGTGGCCCAGTGAAAATTAGTTTCTGTGCCTTCAGTTTGGAGAGAAAGCACTTCCCTTCACTTCCAACCACCATATTCCCCTGGCCCCTTCTCCAGCTTCTGCAGTCCCCAAGGGGTGGATTGTGCTGCCAGTGTCACACCCCTAGGTGTGAGCACGCATAAAGGTTCCTACCCTGTGCGTGAGGTGTGGAGTGAGAAGAGAAGGGGGCAGGGAGGGGGCCGGCAGGGGGCGCCGAGGATTTCTAAATTCAAGCTTGGCCCAGCGGATGGTTATGAAAGTACTATATTTGTCAAGGTAGGGGGATGGGACATTTTCTATTTAACAGCCTGTTACCTCAGCTTATCACTTAAATATTTAGATGTATGGCATGTGGGTCTGTGTTTGTCCTTTTGTTCCAGTGGGAGGAGGCGCTGAGTCACTCTCCCTTATTCCCCACAGTCCGAGCACTTCAAGACAACCTCGCAGAAGGTGGCTCGGAAGTTCTGGTGGAAGAACGTGAAGATGATCGTCCTCATCTGTGTGGTTGTTTTTATCATCATCCTCTTAATTGCGCTCTTTGTCTCTGGCGTCATCCCTTAAGTGACTTAGGGAGCCCCTCCGACCTTGCCCTCCTCTTGGCATTCCTCCAGGGTGGGCACCCAGAGGGGCCCTCTTTCCCATCCAACTCCACAGGGAATGCTGCTCAGTCCTCTGTCCCCTCACTCTGAGGTCCCTCTGCCACACTGTCTGCCCCAGGAAGGACCCTGGTCCCCTACAAGGAGAGAGCTGTGTGTGGCTGCATTTCGTATGTCCTCAGAGTTGGTTGGAGAGACCTGGAGAGCCCAGCATGTGGCTGGGACACTGATGGTGGCTGGTGGGCAATAAAGACCCTTCAGTATCCCTACATTTGCGAACATTTGTGAGGTGCTTTCTCCCTTTGCATTTGGTCTTTGGCCCTTTTCTCCCTGAGGACACCCTCTGGCTGAGATTCTCCCATTTGTGTCCCAAGTTGTTGGGGTGGGGGGGGGCAGGGAGTGTAGTTTTGGAGAAGAAATATGGAGCCTCCCTTTTTTACTTTGTTCCCCTTGCTCCATTCAAGGTCACAGGTCTCAAGAACATTTTCTGGGGGCCTCGGCACATGGAACATGCAAAACCTTGACAGCATTTTCGGATGGTATGCAAGACTCCTGAGTGTCCCCCTTGGGTCTTGCCATTTCGCTTCATTACGTTTCTGACAGAAATGCTAACTGAGACATGAGGCCTACCTGGGCTGAACATCCAGGAATCTGGTTAAGGACCTCCTGCCTCTCCCATCATTGCCGTTTCTCTTCCATGGCCCTGTTGTAGTCCAAAGTCGGGGTCAGGGGCACTGGACTGCTTTTCCTTCTCTTGTGGTTCTGCCAGTTCCGTTTGTCTATTGCCTGCTCCTGCCCTTCTGGGACTTAGCAGGGCCGCTGGGTCTCAGGTGTTCTCAGGGGGTGAGCATCCCTCCTGCATGTCCTGTGGCTGAGCACAGTCAGTATCACAGGACAGGGCCTCTGGCTCACCTTCCCCTCCGTGGACAAAGGGACTCTGTCTTTGTGTCTCCCTCCTCCCTACCAGGTTCCACTGCCATTGTTACTCTTTCCAGTGCCCAGTCTGCCTTAGTTTGGGGAAAGGCTTCTGGCTATCTCTGTCCCTATTTCCCCCATAGGTTTTCCGAAATTGAAAACAAACGCTTTGGGGAGGGGGCGTAAGATAGGCAGCATTGGGAGACAGGGTTTGGGACTAGTACTGCGCCAAACACTGGGGGGGAGGAGGAAAGCACAGAACAGACCCTCGGGTGGTCTTTGCCACGACAATGTCCATCCTCTATCTGCTCGGTCCACTGCTGGACCCCAGGGCCAAGGAACTGGGGTGAAACCTCTTCCTCGGAACCCAGACTGCCCAGGATGAGGGTTGGGTTTGTGCTCAGAGGGGATCAACCCCGGGGAGGGGAGACCTCAACCCCCTTCCTCAAGAGGGGCCATATATTTTATTCAAATTATAGGAGAAAGTTTATTTAGAAAGTTACAGAGGTAGTAGAAGTGAGTGAGCTGGGCTGCCTAGGCTCAGGAAATGAGTTACGGAAACAAAAAAGGGGTGGGGGGGCTTTGGGAAAGTCAACGGTAATGCAGCTAATGCACCTGAGGGGAAGAAGGGGGGGAAGGGAAGGCCAAGAGGGGCCACATTTGAGGCGTTGGGGGTGGCGTGAGGTGGGGTGAACAGGTGACTGTTGACCTCCCTGCAGCGATGAGGATGGGAAGATTCACCTTGGGGGGGCCATGGGGGCAGTAAGGACAACGGCCTTCCACGTCCTCTCACCCAGGTGCAGGATCACGTCAGGGCAGGGCTGCACTTGCCTTCCCGGGAGATACAGAAGAAGTAGAGCTGGTACTTTCCCCGTGACGGGTCTGTTTTTTAATTGAGGTGAAATTCACATAACATACCTTTGACAATTTAAAAATGTACAATTCAGTGGCAGGTAATACAGTCATAATATTTATTGTAAATAAACTTTTTTAGTTTCAAAACTTTGGGGGGATCTGTTTTTGGTTAAGGGTGAGATGCACTCACCAGGGTGGCAAGACCCCTGCCTGGCTGTCTAAGGTGTCTCCAGCACCCAGCAGTGCCTGACAATGGTGCTCACACAGTTGCTTGTTGAGTGAATGAATCGTGTCTCCCCAGTTAGCCCAACCTATGTGATCTTGGATGCAGCCCTAGAGAGACCTCGCTGAGCGCCCCCTCCTGCACTGTGCCCATTTCATAGACTGGGCTCCCGAGATGTAGCCAGCGAGTAGACCTGGTGTCAGGCTGCTCAGGCTCAGCCCCAGTGCAAGAGGCTGAAGCTGGGTGGAGGAGGCACCCCAAGGACCCTGGTCGCCGTAGCGGACTGCTTTCGATTTTGGACTTAGTATCCGCTGCTGGGGAAGGCGGGGCGCACCCCCCCTGTTCCCCCGCTCTTCTCCGCCTCTCTGCTTCCTCTCAGCTCGGGTGTGGGAGCCTCTTTGCCCGCTGAGGTGCTGGAGCAGCCGGGCAGCGACTACAGCAATGGTGAGGGCCCGAGCCGGGTGGGTCGGGCTGGGAGAGGGGCACAGGGTGAGCAAAGTGTGTGCGACAGAGGAGTCCGAGGGCGGGGGCGCTCCTGGGACTGCAGGTCCTCAGGCGAGATACCACTCCAGGGGCAGGGCTGGGGCCGGAGCCTCCACTGCCCTCGCAGATGGGGAGGGAAAGTGGAGTGAGCCCTATCAGGTTGCCCCTGTCCCGTGGCTGCCCCTGTCCCGCGGCTGCCCCTGTCCCGCGTGGAGCGAGTGATACTTGGCTTACACTTCCCTGAGCCTAGTGATTGCGAACATCTGCCTCCCTGTCGGACAGGTCCTGGTAATGGCCACTTACCTGCTCTGTGATCCTGGGCAAGTCATGTAACCTCCCTGAGCCTCCCTCTCCTCATCTGTGAAGTAGGGTCAGCAACACCTACCTTTCTGGGTCCGTGTGAGGTTAAAGGAGATAGGACAGTACAGACCTACCTGCCCCGCATTCAGAACCGGCTCCTGAGAAGTGATAGGTAATGTGATGACCTCCAGCCCTTCCTGGGGGCTGTGAGGAGTCAGGCCTGGCTCAGGGAGTTGGAAACCTGAGCAGATGAGGTGGTTGGAGATCGAGCCAGCATATGGCAGTCTATCGGAAGGGAAAGAGAAAGATGTTTACTACCAAAGTTCCACTGAAGTTATCAGAGTGTGACATAGGCCTGACTCCCTCCTAACCCCTATCTAGGGACACATTCCTGAGATGAGTCATCCACCACTCCTGCAGATTCTGGCCTCTGCCCTCTTTAGCCATCTCCAAGGCAAAGGTGTCAGGAACAGGTGGTGCTAGTTGCTGTCCTCCCCTCCCCTTGGGAAGATTGGCCCACCAGGAAGCAGGCTTGGGGCTTTAAGATTCTGCTGTAGAGAAGCTGGCAGAGGTGTGATGGAAGGGCCTGGCTATGGGTCACCATGCTTGGATGGCCTCATCGCCAGGGCTCTGGAGGCAGGAAGAGGAAGCTGGGCAGGAAGGTAGTGCTCAGCTCTAAGGCTGTGCCAGGAAACTGAGGGTGGCTCTGAGAATGGGACAGAGTCCAGAACCCACTTCCCATCATGCAGGGCAAGGGATCAGGCAGGGATAGGGGTGGGCTTCCAGCTGGCCCCTAGCAGCTGGGGAGAAGAAGCTCCTGAAATGAAGGCTGAGGGTAGGGTAATTAACCGGGGGAAACTGGGACACCTGGACTCTCACAGGTTGAGGCAAATAGTAGGTCAGAGATTGGGCAGGGTACATGGATCTCTCCCTGTCCCATCTCCTGTCCCATTCCTCTGTTCTTTCGTTCCAGCCCTTTCCCTTCCTTCTTCCCATCCCCCTTCCCTACCTGATCCTTCTTCCTTTCCCTTCTCTTCCCTCTTCTCTGACTTAAATATTTCTTGTTTTTCCTTTGTACCAAACATGGTGATGGAAGGGTATCAGGGATAGAGTAGTGATGGGAAAGATGGAAATAGAACGGGTAATGATGTGAATTCATTCATCTTGTAGATAGTCCTCTCTCATGTGCTGCCCAAAGAATTTGGGTTTCGGCCTCCTTCACGTGCAATAAGTTGGGTTGACAGCATAAAAGGCCTGGCGAGTCTTTAGCCAGCCAGCTAAAGCATTTGGCCTCTCTTTGCCTACATTCAGTTTAGCACAAGTATTAAGAATATGATCCTTGCCCTGGCCAGGTGGTTCAATTGGTTGGAGTGTCATCCATACACCAAAAGTCTGTGGGTTCGATCCCTGGTCAGGGTGCGTACCTAGGTTGTGGGTTTGATCCTCAGCTGGGGTTCGTAAGGGACGCAGCCATTCCATGTTTCTCTCTCACATCAATATTTCTCTCTTGCCCTTCCTCTCTCTCTAAAATCAATAAACATATCCTTGGGTGAGGATTAAAAAAAAGAATACAATCATTGAAAAAGAAAAAAGAATATGATCCTCAGAGTCTATGTTGGTTCAGCTCCCAGGACTTCTACTCACTCGCTCTGTGACTCTGAGTGGACGATTTACCCCCTCTGAGCCTCAGTTTCTTTCTTTTTTTTTTTTAAAGATTTTATATATTTATTTTTAGACACAGGAAAAGGCTAAAGGAGAAAGAGAGGGAGGGAGAGACAGACATATGCCCTGACTGGGAAATTGAACCAGCAATCTTTTGGTTTGCAGGCCCATACTCAATCCACTGAGCTACACCAGCCAGGGCCATGAGCCTCAGTTTCTTATAAAACTGATATAATAGTAATGTCCTCATTGGGTTGTTTTGAGGATTAAATGAGATAAAGCTAACAGAAAGCTAGCAACACTGCTTAGCTCAGAGTAGTGTCCACTGAATGGTGGCTGTTATTACTGTCGAGACATAACACCTTCTCAGCAGCCTGCAGTGCAGAGGTGTCAACCTCATTTTCACCGGGGGCCACATCAGCCTCGAGATTGCCTTCAAAGGGCCGAGTGTAATTCGGACTATAATTCAGAATGTAATAGGACTTTATAAATGTAACTACTCCTTAACAATTAAGCGAGAGCTTGGCGCTGCCGCCGGGTAGAAACAAGGTGCCAGGCCAGATAAAATAAGATGGAGGGCCGGATTTGGCCCACCCGTGGGCCTTGCGTTTGCCACTGTGCTGTAGTGCCTGGTGGAAATAAACTAGATGCAGGTTCTCAAAGGTCCATGTGAAGTTCTGTATGTAGGTTAGAAAAAATTAAGGGCACAAGTTTACCATAAGAAGGAGCTTGCTTGGCTGTGTATTTTGTAAAAACATCTAAAAGGTTTTCTTGAGCACAAGTATTATGCAGTTCTTGGAATCCGACTCTTAAAAAAAAAAGAGCTGGCCCTGGTGTGGCTCAGTGGAATGAGTGCAGGCCTGCAATCCAAAAGGTCACTGGCTCGACTCCCAGTCAGGTTGCACATGGGTCGCAAGCCAGGTCCCCATTTGGAGGTGTGCGAGAGGCAACCGATTGATGTTTCTCTCCCTCTCTTTCTCTCTCCATCCCCCTCTAAAAGTAAATAAAAATTAAAAAATAAAGCTAGGGAAAGTTGGACTACTATTTATTGAGCACCTAGTGTGTGTCAGGAATTGTATTACGCATTTTATTTATTATACGTTGCATGTCTTAGCTAACATTATGGTAGACATTATTATTGTCACCATTTTATAGATGAGGAAGTGGCAGGTCGGAAAGGTCATGTCCTCAATCTTCAGTCACTCTGCTGGTGAGTGGCAGAGGCAGGAGTTGAAGGGACCCAGGGCTGCAATGCAGAGAGCCCTGATCCTAGTCTCTGAGCTCAGGTGAGGAAGGAGTTGATACACCTGGTCACTGCACAGGTCCATCTGACCCCTGCGATGACAGTTACAGTAGGGTTTCTTAGGCACTAACTTGGAGTGGAGACAAGAGAGTTAGGACTGGGAGATTTTGAGAGCTTTGTATTTAGAGGAACTAAGGGAGAAACCCGAGGGGACATTTGAGCATCGAAGGAGGGGAATTCTGTGTAGAGGGTCACTGTCTGTCATGAACATTTCATGTACACTTACTACCCTGTCTGCCAGCATGCTGGTGCTCCCCTCTCCCCCCGGCTCACCACCTCAAGCCCTTCAGGCCCCTGGCCGTGCTTGGCAGGGCCCCTCTCCCCTACCCATCCTCTCTGCACTCTATGTCCCCCCCCCACTTGGTGGACATTTCACACCCTGGCTGATGGCACTTCTCGCCCCTTCTGGCTGGCCTCTCTGCTCTAAGTTTTCTCACTTCCATCCATGCCAATCTGCCACCAACAGAGAAATTATCTGAAACACCTCTACAGTGTCGCCCTTGGCTCAGAAACCTATGCTGGCTCTTGTTCTATCCCTCCCTCCAAGTGAGCTTCCTCTTCTTGACTTCTGCTGCTTTCTCTGGCCCGTCCTGCCCCTCCACCTTTGCCTTCTGCCTGGCCCTTCTCTGTCCCAAGTGTGTCTCTGTGTCTCCATGGCCCAGGATGCCCCAGCTCCACCCCATCCTTCAAGGGCTCACCTCACCCTGTCTGTGGAGGTTCTTGGGAAACACCCCTCCGCAGGTGGCTCCGACACTCACTCTTTGTATCTCCCAGTTTAACTCCTTCCTCTTCTCTAATGATGCCATACATTTGCCTTTCCTCAGCCTTTAGGTGTCTTCCTAAGAACAGGTACAAATCATTGAGAAAATATTTTCCATGTGGCTTCTGTGTGACAGGCACTAGTCTGAATTCAATGTGGCGGCAGGCAGCTTGGCCTTGACTCTGGTCGATATTTCCTTCCACGTCCTGTAGTTCTTCAGTTGAGTGGGGCCACGGAGGGCCAGAAACCTGAGCCTGAGGCCTCTATGTTTCTTGGAGCGGATGTGTTCTTTTAGGCCTGGATCTACCTTGAGTCCAGACGGGCCTGGCATCCAGTGGGGGAAAGAGGCTGCAGATTGCAGTGGGAGGCATGGCCAGCTCTCCTAGAGAATGTGACCTGATGTCACCCCACGTCGGAGAATAAAATAACAACAGCTGTAGCTTTCAGAGTCGGAAAAATAATACCCAACATCCCACTAATCTCTCATAGTGATTCTCATTTTTAAATCTTTGTCCATTTCCAAGTTTTTGCCTTAGATGATTTGAATGTAGGGAATGCTTTGGACTGTTTGTAAGTGAGAGGCTCTGCCCTGGCTGCTGTGGCTCAGTGGACTGACTGCCGGCCTGCAAACCGAAAGGTCGCTGGTTTGATTCCTGGTCAGGGCACATGCCTGGGTTGCAGGCCAGGTCCCATGTGGGGGCATACGAGAGGCAACGAATTGATGTTTCTCTCACACATCGATGTGTCTCCCTCTCATCCCCTCTCTCTAAAAATAAAATCTTAAAAACAAAGTGAGGCTCCAAATAATAGGACCTTGTTGAACAATCTAGTTGTCAGAATAGTGTTGATGATTGTTGACTCAGGAACAGGTAGAGACGAGTGCAGCTTCCCTGCTCTTTGTTACCCCTCCTTGTTCCTCAGTTACTACTTCTCCTGGCCTGTGGGCACACCCATCTGCCATAGTTTGCTGTCTCCTTTTGAGACAAATATTGTTTTTCTAGCTCGTGAACAAATATTGACCTGCCTGGGTTTCAGATGCTACCCCTTGAAACTCTTGCTGGGCTAGATAAACACACTGGGGTAACAGCTCTTGAGAATAAGTTGCTTTTGGATGGACTATAATGCAACTGACATACTCACTGAGTCCTCACAATGGTCAGCACTGCGCTGGCCCCCTGGGGCCCTGATTCCAGGCCAATAGAGGAAGGGCACTGGGCCCTGGCTTCCCTCTGGGAGCCTGTGGCCCAGTGGGGAGGTAGGAATCACAAACTGGGAATGCCTGGAGCTTGTGTGCAAGGCACCTTCAAGGATCCTGAATGAAGATTCTTGCCTGAGTAGGCGGTGGTCCTCTGTGACCACTGTATCCCTTCCTTTTCTGTGGTTTTAAGTGAAATTCAGTCTACTGCCAAAGTGTCTGCGGCAGACAATGGGCAATATGTTTTGGCAGGAAAGGGAGCTTGGCCAATGATCTGTGGGGGGGGGAGATGAGAAGAGGGATGGGCTGTGGGGGGTCTAGACTGGGAGGAGGGAATTGCTGTGGTTTGTTAATCCTCTTGTATTCATTTCCCTGACTTGTGCCTTGATCTACTCCTGGACCTTCCGCTCTCCCCAGTCCTCCTGTCCCAGGTCTCTCTCTGTTGCCTGTGTCCAAAGCCCAGTTCCTTTTTTGTGACCCAAGGTTTTTTTCTCTCCCCATCCTCTCAGCATCCTGCAGCTTGGACCCTGCACCTCCCTTCTCAGTCCTTTGAAACGAACTGGGTACTTTTGTCAGATAGGGCCTCTGCCCAGGCTGGGGGATCCAGGACTTGATCTCCTCTGTGTGAGCCAGACCCCAGTGAAGACCCTGGCTAGCTGGAAGGCTGGAGGTCAGAGGCCAGGAAGGCTGAGATTCCAGGCAGAAAGGGAGTCAACTTTGAGCATTGATGTAGGAGCAGCTTGGGCCAGAAGGCAGAACAGGCTTGACCAGTCAGAGGCCCAAAGAGGGAGATCTGATCTTAGTTTATGTGTGTGGATTAGGCAGAGACTATGATGTGTGATGACCCAAAATTACCGTTCTAGCTCAGTAGGGTAGATTTTTCTTTTTGGCCTCTAGCCAAGTAGCTTGGTTTCCTCCTCTTTGCTAGGGGAAGCCATAGGGCAGGTGTGCACTTGTTAGAGGCCATCTTAGAGCAGGTGAGCAAAGTTTTTTCTTTGTGAGGGGGTGGGGTCCTGGGAGGGTCTCATCCTGGGGGCACCTTAGAGGAAGCTGAGATGCTGGAAGCCAAGGCTGACCTGGGACCTGCCTTGATGGGCAAGAAGAGGGGCCTGTGAGACCAAGGTGAGCCATACACACTTGGGAGGCCGGCCCTTGACTCCACACATATTGTATCCTTACCTGAAAGAGCCGTTTCCCCTACCATACATTACACACGTGTGCATGCACACACATACAGTGGGAGCAAGGAGACCTCTAGGTCTCAGGACCAGGTTGGGGTTTCATTCAGCTCTCACCTTGGGCTTGGTACCCAGGCAGGGAAGGAGTTGGAGAAGTGCCAGCAGCAGGCGGACGAGGTGAAGGAAATCATGCTCAAGAACTTTGACAAGGTCCTGGAGCGCGATGGGAAACTGGCGGAGCTGGAGCAGCGTTCAGACCAACTCCTGGACATGGTGTGAGGCCTGGGGGAGCAGGGAGGTGGGGAGGCTAGGAGCTGTCAGAGGGAGCTGTTAGGCTGTGCTCAGGGTCTTCAGGCCCTTGCAGGGACCTGAGGGCCAGTGTGGGGCCTATGGGCTTCTTCAGGCACCCCTAGCCTAGATATGCAATGGGTAGGCCTTGGTTCGAAGCTGTGGAGCTTCCCAAAGATTGAGGGCTGACATTGTTAACTAGGGGTAAACCCATAGGGCTGCAAGTCAAGGGCTATGCCAGTGTCTGAGACCAGGAGTCAGGCTGGGAGGATCCCAGGGCAGGGTATGTGGGGAAAGGGAGCATGCAGATGGAAAGGATGCAGGAGGAGACTATATCTTGCTGGGGTGGGGTTGGGAGGAGTTGACTCTGGGGCTCTGTGGACCTACTAACTCCCATCCTGTGTCTGGGGGCATCCACAGAGCTCAGCTTTCAGCAAGACAACCAAGACCCTGGCCCAGAAGAAGCGCTGGGAGAACATCCGTTGGCGTATCTACCTGGGGCTGGTGGTGGGCAGTGGCCTGCTCATCATCCTGATTGTGTTGCTGGTCATCTTTCTCCCACAGAGAAGTGAGAGCAGCAGTGCCCCACAGGCCCAGGATGCAGGTGCTGCTTCGGGGCCTGGGGACTGACCCAGCTGGGCCTGGAGGAGAGGCCAAACGGCCTCAGTGACTGGTTCTGGTCTCCAAAGAACCTTGGCATTTGCTCCCACCTGAGCCACCGCAGTGAGTGCCCAAGGGCAGCTCCAAAGTGTGCACCTTTGCATCTCCTATCACGCCACACACTGGCCCTTGAGGGCAGCCTGCTGCACTGGCCATGCCAGGCTTGCCCCACTTGGAGCTCAGTAAACGCTGCTGCTTGGTTAAAAGCTGCTGTTTGATTAACAGCTGGTGGGTGTGTCTGTGTGTCTTTCAAGCTCTCCCATTGGTTCATTTTGCTCTGATTTTACCCTTTAGGCTGCTTAGAAAGGCTACCAACTGAAGGGCTCCATTCTTGGGAAGTGGCCCCTTCCTCTCATTTCCCTATTTGATCCAACCCTACACAGACAGGTGTAAAGGCACAACTGCCCCCAAACAAGACCCTTCACGTGTTGTCCTCTGAGCTTGTTTCTCTGAGAATGAAATCTGTTATTATTCATTCTGGAGTGGCTCAGAGGATCAGTGGCACTCCAAATGGGAAGGCAAAGAGGAAAGAACTTCAGAGATTTTTATATCATGAGGCTCTCACCTTCAGGTAGACTTTTTGTCCTCCGAACACTTCCTCCTCCCCAATTTCTCTGCTCATGTTTTTCCTCAAGCTTTACATCAGATCGCAGATGAGGCAGGTGGTGGTGGAAACGAAAAGGGTCACTGTGGTGCTGTGATGCAGTCACGAAGGATGACCTAGCGTTTACCCTGTAGGAAAGAATTTGGAAGCTCTGGCTGGGGAGCTCAGCCGGTTAGAGCATCATCCTGATACACCAAGGTTGGGGGTTTGATCTTGGGTCAGCGCACATACAAGAAGCAACTGACCAATGAACGCATCAATAAGTGGAACAACAAATTGATGTTCCTCTCTCTCTCCCTTCCTGTCTCTCTAAAGTTAATAAATAAAAAAAGATAGGCCTGGCTGGTGTGACTCAGTGGCTTGAGTGCTGGCCTGTGAACTGAAAGGTTGCCAGTTTGATCCCCGGTCAGGGCACAAGCCTGGGTTGCAGGCCAGGTCCCTGGTTGGGTGCGTGTGAGAGGCAGTTGATTGATGTATCTCCCTCACATCAATGTTTCCCTCTCTTTCTCCCTCTCTTCCCCTTTCTCTAAGAATAAATAAAATCTTAGAAAAAAGATAAGAGTAAAACAATACTTTAAAGAAAATAGAGAATTTGAGCTTTTTAAAGCTCCAGGGCCAAACAGGGCCAAGTAGGCAGTGACTTCAGTGACCACAGGAAAAAAAAATCTTTGGGTAAAGGCCACAGAAGAAGGAAGGAAGCCCTACTAAAACCTTGAAACCGCGGAAACACGGTAGCACATTCCTTGGGCTACTTAACTGCATTTCCAACTCAAGTGGGAGTGGGAAAGTGAATTCAGGGTCAAGGATGGAAGAGAAGTTCCTTATTAGGTAGGGAGAGGGCTGTTGACAGAGAAACTAAAAAAACCCAGGAGCTTCGTGGACCCCTCACAGAGCTCATGATTTCAGAGGCAGAATAGTGAGAAGCTAGGAAAATTTCTTGGCAAGTGGAATGGGGAAACTGAGACAGACAGCTGAACAAGCTGACTGAGCAATTTATAGCCAGGTACAGAAGGTCACCAGGTTGGAAAGCCTCAGGTGCCTAGCAACAGGCAAAGCTGGTGCCAGACCTCACCCCCAGGGCGGCCTTTCTTCCCCTGGCATATTGCTGGCCATGCAATTTAGACCCCCCTGACCTTTCCTCCCTAGAGAAAATATCTAGGCCTCAATAGCACTGCAGCTCTAGGCCTAGAAAAGCAGCAAAACCAGGTGGCAGGTCAGGATCAGTTTCAATGACTAATGACTCTTGGCCCAATTAATAGAGACTGTGACCTTGAAAAAGCACACCTGCAAAAGCTGATGAATATTCTATTGAGATCCTTCCCTAAGATCTCCTCTAAACTCCCAGCCTTTAAAACTCTTCAGATGAAGGATCCAGCACACACTCTCCCTTCTGGCCCATGCCTTTCCCTTCTTTCCCCCACAGGCACGCACCTCCTGAACTCTAAGGGATCCCATGAGACTTGCAACCAGGGAGCAGTGGGCAGCAGCAGCTTGTCCCAAGCTGACCTCCCTGACCTGTCCTCAAGGCCCCTCTTTTCTCTGACTTTCCAGTGAGCTAAAAACAGCCCTGCCTTGGCTCACTTCTTTCCCATAATGTTTCTAGGGAGCCAAAGCAGCCCTTCCTAGGCTCTCTCCTGTTGCCTCTTCTATCCTAAGCCCTTCCTTGTTTCACTGTCCCCTGCTTTAATAAACATACTTTCAAAATCACCTGGACTTGTGTTGTGAAATCCTTCCTGCAGGAAGTCAAGAACCCACAAGTTACAGGCTGATCTAAGGCAGACACACTCAGGGCTGGCCCCTGACCTGTAACACTTCCACTGGGTTCACTACCGTCTTCCTTCCCTGGGAAACATGGAGGAGAGCACTTGGCCTTCACCGGGATCCCATGTGAATTTGGGCAAGCCACTTCCCTCACCTGTTTGTGTGTGTGTGTGTGTGTGTGTGTGTGTGTGTGTGTGTAAAAAGGGATAACACCACCTAGCTCCCAGGACAATCATGAGGATTATTTATACTGTGTGTAAAATATCTATCAGTGAAGGTTCTAGATGCCAAATAAATGGTAGCTATCATCGAAATCATTCAGTGCTCAACTCTGCCTCATGTTGGAGTTACACGTATAACATAAAAATACCACACCCAGGCCTGGATCAGTTAAATCAGAATCTTTGAGGGTTAAGTTATCAGACTCCCCCCGCCAAGCTGCAACCTCTCCTCCAGGAGATTCATGGGTAGCGAGGGATGCAAACTACTTATTTAATTCAAGCCACTACAGGAGCTAGGGGAGAAATTAGCAATAGGCTTAAGGTCACACTGATAGTCTCATCAGCTGATAAGGCCCCAGGTTCCCTAGCAAGTAACCCTCTATTGGTTGGGGAGGTTTGCCACCCACCCTTTACTTTTGTGCCTAAAACAAATGAGCAGACAGTTTTGGGATTTTTTTTTGGGGGGGGGTGGGCAGGTGTCGGTTCGGGGAAGAATCAAGTGCCAACTCCTGAACCAACCAGAACTCAGGGGTTCATTCATGCCCGGTGGGTCTTGGGCAGAGCAGCCGGAAACGCCCTGACTCCGGGCTCTTCCGCTGGTCTCTTAGACCCCTGAGTCCCGTCTCCTTTCTGACTGACCGTCAGCATCTGCACCGCTTAGGCTCTCCGAGCCACAGAACTGACTGAGGACCCTCACAGCCCACTTAGCTTTTCAGGACGCTCTGGGCGCGGTCTACACGTCACTCCCACGTACCTACCCACTCTAGCCTCAGACTCAAAATAAAAGTTTTGTATTCAGCCCCGGCCTCTGCCATTGGCTTTTGCCTTTGGTCACCTGACTTATTTGAGCCAATGAGAGCTGAGAAAATTAATACTTCCGCTTTCTGTTCGCCTAATGAACCACCGTGTCCACCTTTCGGATGTTATAATTGGCCATCTTCTCTCACCTCGCCAGCTTATTGGCCAGTACTGCGAAAACGTAGTCCACAGGGTCCGAGGGCTGCTGTGTCAGACAGCTGGGCTGCCATGGCGTCGTACTTTGATGAACACGACTGCGAGCCCACGGACCCGGAGCAGGAGGCCCGAACCAACATGTTGCTGGAGCTCGCTAGGTGGATGGCCGAGGCTGGGAGGTGGGACCAGGCCGCGGGTTTCTGGGTTGGGGCTGGCTGGGGAAGACGGATTATCTGGGGTAGCAGATTCTGGGGAGGACAGATAATGATCTGGAGAGTTAGTCTGGAGGCCAGATTTGAGGGAAGTCGATCATTTGGATCGTCCTTGGGCCTCCCGGTTAAGGGGATTCTGAGAAAGACTGGATGGAGTAGGGGGAGTCGGTGGTGGGAGGGCCGCGGGCGCCGGGAGGTGCCGGAGAAGAGCCATGGGGGCGGGGTAGGGGCCGAGTAGGTGTGAGTAGGAGCACCAGGCACGCGGACACTGCCACATGGAATCTGGCTGTACCAGGTCATTCCTGGGTGGCCTGAGTAACTTCTCTGAGCTTGTTGCCTTAAATGTAAAATGAGAATGAACAGCCTACGTGCTTGAGGTTGTCTGATAGCAGCTGTAAACCATTTCTCACTCTGCTTTTAATCTAGTGAGCACTAGATTTAGCTAATAATTTAGCTACCGATTGGGGCAGCTAAATTATTACCACTAGCTGGACAAGGTTATTTGCCTATTGATGCTGAGCACATTGTGGAGAAAAGAGAAGTATAGTTTTGATTCCGACCTTGCGTCTTTCTTCCCAGGTCACTTTTCAATAGTATGGACATCGAAGGCTTGAGATTGGTAGTAGATTGGGATCACCACCTGCCTCCGCCTGCTGCCAAGACTGTGGTTGAGAACCTCCCCAGGACAGTCATCAGGGGCTCTCAGTCTGGTGAGAACACTGTTTCCGTTCTTTGAAGCAGGTCCGTCAGACCCCTTCCCCCACAGTCCCTCTCAAGCCAGACTGTGCACTGGCCCTTCAGTTTTCCAGGCCAGGTGGGGGCAGGTGTCCTTTAGGAGTGGGAGCTGGGAGGTTGGAGGTGGGGCCTGTAGCAGCTGTCCTGATCAGCGCTCCCTCCTAAAGAGCTCAAGTGCCCCGTGTGTCTTTTGGAATTTGAGGAGGAGGAGACTGCCATTGAGATGCCTTGCCATCACTTCTTCCATTCCGACTGTATTCTGCCCTGGCTGAACAAGGTACTGCTTCCTTTCTCCCAGCCCTCACTCTGCCCAGTTTTCAAGCGCCTTTCTTTTTATGAACCGTTGGGGACTCAGAGGAGGAAGAAGGGTCAGGGTGAGAACTGGGAGTAGGGGATGATTAGCTTCTAAAGATCAGACCTGGGCTGGAGCACCATTTGACCCCATGTTTTACTCCTGTTTTACCCAGACCAATTCCTGCCCCCTTTGCCGCCATGAGCTACCCACTGATGACGACACTTATGAGGAGCACAGACGAGATAAGGTAGGAACTGGTGATAAGTGGAGGGAGTGGTAATAGGGCTCCCTCAGGCTGTTCTTGATCTCCCCCCTCAGCATGCCTGGGTAGGTCTCGGGTCCCCGACTCTGGCTGTGTTCCCTGTGACTTTGGTGAGGGACATCTCCTGTGTCAGGGGCCTGAGAACAGTGAGAGCTAGTTCCATCAAAGCTGCCCCATCCCTTCACCTACAAGCCCTTAGATATGGCCCCTGCCTCTTCCCTTCAGGCTCGCAAGCAGCAGCAGCAGCACCGACTGGAGAACCTGCATGGAGCCATGTACACATGAGGTGGCTGGGGCTGAGCGGTGGTCCTCCACATCTTCCTCTTGTACCTTGAATCTTCATTAAAGATTTCTTTACCTATCCTGCGACTGCATTGCTCACAGGCCTGGGGGGTGGGGTTCTGCACCCTCCATGAGGGACGTACTGCTATTGGGGAAGGTGGGCTTGGACTGCAGAAGACACTAGGATACACATCCTTCCCTGCCAAGCCTGCTGGCCTGAGGGCAGGTCAAGAACCTGGCCACTGGACCAGCTAGGGCTTGGGCCTATGCGTTCGTGGCTAGAAAGCAAAATATGTCATGGTCTGGCACCCAGTAGACGTTTAAAGATGCATCCCTCTCCCCCTGCAATTTTTAGTGAACCTTGGAATCCCAGGCACTTTCTTCTTGCTTCTAACATTTTTAAAGCTGCTCTTTACACAACCCTCTGCACCCCCATCCCCTTATACTAAGAAATCAAACTTCAAACCAGACTTTGAGTGGGGAAGGAAGTGTGGAATGATCAGATCAGTCAGTTCTTTAAACTGCTTAAAAGCCCAAACAGGGCTTCAAGCTCTTGAGGGGTATTTGGCTAGCACGTGCGTCCTTTGTTTCTGGCAGCCCTGCTCTCGGAGTGCTGGGCACTCAGGACTCTTCCTAGGGGCACGGGCTTCCTCCCGTTCTTTCCTAGGGAAAGCTGACCTGATCAGGCCCTCTGACTCTCCAGAACAAACTACAAACATGCAAATTAGAATTCTTTTAATATATATATAAAAGTACTAAAATATCCACATGGTTCTGCTGTGTTATTTGCCCTAAAAAAAAGTAAGGGGCAGAGTGAAGAATCCCAGGGCCCAAAAGTGGGCGTTCGCACATACTAAGGCATGCCCCCTACCCCCAGCACTTATATCCTTGCCATTCCCAGCCCCCAATTCCTGCAGCACGAAACCCCAGTGGTCTGGCCCTGGCACTGGGGAATAGAAGGCACCTGAAGGGTTGGCTGGGTGACTCAGGATATGTGACTTTTAAACATAAAAACAGTGGGGAGCAGGTCATGCACAGCTCAGGCAGCTGCCAGGGCCTGCTCTATGGCACAGGTGGGTGTGGGATGGCCCCTTGTCCAGGAGCAAGGAAGCCTATATCCCAACAGAATACTTTCTCAAAATTGTTTTTGGTACAAAATAAATGCAAAGATGACACAGGCGGGGAGCAGTGGAGGCTGGGCCGCCACCCTCCCCAGACCTCAGATCATGGCTATGCTCTCAGGGGCACAGTTGAGGTGAGTGGATGTGCTAGTGCTCCCAGAGGACTTGCAGGCCCGGCCAGCAGGCTGCAGTGCAGCCACCAGTGTCTCTGAGGAGACCGTCCCAAACTCGTAGCAGAAGGTGCCGTAGAAAATGAGGATGTCGATGACAAACACCCACTCGCACAGGGCTGCCCCGTGCTGCAGCTGAGAACTCTCATGGATGAAGAAGACGCCGCCTGGAATGGGGCTAAGGAAAGGTCCGGTAGGATGGGTGGGGGCCCGGCAACACACCTGCCCTCCCAGATCTGTAACTATGCTGGGGCAAAGGACTAGGCCTGACATCTCAGGAGGCAGGGGAAGACCACACTGGGCAGTGAGATCTGGAAGGTGTACCACTCTCCCCCAGTCATCTTGGGTGAGAGAAGGGCTGGGCTATCTTGGAAGGATACTGAGGATCAGGACGACAAAGGCGATGGCTGCCAGCACAATCCTCAGGTAGGCCATAGCCAGGTCCTGGGGGGCAGTGGCCCCATGGTAGGAGAGGACACAGTGCAGGCAGACAAACAGCAACCCGGCTGGGAAGGCCACACCAGCTCCGATGTAATGCAGAGACTTAGCATGATCCACCTAGGCCCAGAGAGAAGGCTCATCAGTGAAGTAGCCCTGCTCCTCTACCCCCTTCATAGCTCTTCTTTCTCCTTTTTCTCCCAGGCCCTGCTTACCTCACCCCCAACCCTGAGGGGCTGCCTCTGCATCCTGGGTCAACCCTCAGGAGACTGAGGGTCCCAGCAGACAGCCATACCCTTTTAGGGGAAGTTCACGAGGTGGATAGGTGGGTCTACCTGAAAGTTTCCGACCACCACAAGGCCTGCAGCATTGGTGCAGCCTGTGATGAGCGTTGTGGTGTTAATCCAGGAATGCCGACTCTGCTCCAGGAGCTGCCCGTAGAGCAGGAGGCAGAGCAGGGCCACTGGGGAAGAAGAGCATGAGTGGAGCCTGCTAGCTCTCACCCCTTCAGACACTCTGAGAGCCACAAGGGAATAGATGGGTGGGTGGTGAATTGGGTTTCCTCAGGTTCCAGCCAGTAGAATGGCTATGTGGGAGTCAGCCTCTGGCTTTCATGAAACAGGGATAGAAGTGGCCCCTCTTGCTTTAGCCCTTGGTTGGGTGGGCTTGGTTGGGTAGCCCTTGGTAAGCAAGGGCTTCCTGAGGGGAGGGTGTGGAGGGATGGGCTGGACCGGGCTGGCTAGGGGGGGCTAAGGGCACAACTCACCCATGAAAGCACCCACGTTGCCAATGAGGCTGAAGAGGCAACTCTCTGGGGGATATGTGCCGCACTTGCTGAGGGGAGGGGGGGCAAGGACAAAGTGAGAGAGGGGCAGGAGCACCAGAGGGCCCCCCTTCTGGCCCACTTGCTTTCTCTGTGCTTGATTTAAGCCACTGATTTATGAGAAGGACCAGTGTTTCTCACAAACTTGCCCCAGGCTGGCACTCCCTCCCCTCCAAATAAAGCAGAGCTCGTGTGTGACAGGTTAGGAAGTACCCAGGATTGCTGGGCAGACCCCAAGACTTTTTAGACTCCCCAAGACTGTCGAGGCCTGTAGCTGGTCTGGCTGTCCTTGAGCCAGATCTTGGGCTGGGCAATCAGAGGGCTTGAGCTTAAATCTAGCTATCTCGACTTAACAGTTGTGTGACCTAAATGGATGACATAACTTAATTTCAGTTTCCTTGCCTATAAAATAGTGGAAACAATAGCTGCCTCAGTGCTGAGAGAATTAAATGGCATTATTCATGTAAAGCATTCAGCACAGTGCCTGGCACACAGTACCTGTCAAGGAGCACTGTTATTAAGTGCTCTTAAAATAATTATTATTCCTGTGAGATGCTTTGGGACAGACCTTTGCTTGATGAGGGGCTTGGCTGGGAGTTTATCAGTGCCTTGGGTCTCTCTGATCTGCCCAGTTTCCAGGCCTTACCTGATGAGGGGGACATCGTCCAGGGTGCAGCAGGTCTTGGGACCCCCTTGCTCAGTGGGGTCAGGAGAGCAGGACTCGTTGTAGGACCTGGAAGGCAGGACAGAGTAGATTGGTGGAAACGGGTTCCCCTAACCACTCGGCCTTTACTTCAGAGACCACCCTACCAGACCTTCTCCCTTATCAGGGAGCAGGAGAGCCCATTTCCCAGGGCCTGCCTGAGACAGAAGCCAAAGGGGCAAAGGGATGGTGGGAAGCAGGTAAGTGGGCACGAAGCCATGCCTGGGGAGGGGCAGGCGCGCCAATGTCAAAGAAGAGCAGTGAGGCTCAGGGTCTCCATCTGGCTCGCAGCAGCCCCGGCCCAAGAGGGAACAGAGATGAAGGGAGCTTTAGAGTGAGGCTGTCTGCAGAGTGCACCATACCAGTTCTCCACAGGGCACACGTGGCGGTTCATCACGGCCATGGCATACCTGTGGGAGCAGAACTGTCACCTGATGACCCTCCCAGCCAAGCCCAGCCTTCCCCCACTGACCACTGTCTTTTCCCTTGATTCTGGACCCATTCAGCCTCATTGTCCTAGCTAGGGATTCAAGCTGGGGTGGCCCTGAGGCCTGATGCCACACTAGAACCCACAGCATGGCCACAAACTAGAAGATCTCTGGAAGTTGCTCTGACTAGCAGTAGGTCTGTTGGGGCCACCTTGCTGGACAGCTTGTCCCAAGGGACTGACTGTGTGCCCAGGCACCAGCTGTCCAGGAACCAGGCCAGGCTTTGGAGACAGAGTGACCCTGGGTATCACCCTGGAGCCTGCAACAGGACAAGGGACTTTGTGTGTCCCATCAATCTCCTGGCTAGATCCTGTCCCTCCTCAGCCTGGGCCCATTTTGTTCCCTTGCTGTCTCCCCCATCCCCCCCTTTACTTACACAGTCCATAGGCCAGTGATGGAGAATGCTGACAAGCTGACAGGAAGGAGGATCCAGGCGGTCATGAGGGGGGGGAGCCAGGGTGGTAGTGGTGTGGGAGGGATGACAAGAGGTAGGTGGGGAGGAGGGGGCAGGACCAGCTACCTTAAGATACTTCTCCAAAACCATCAACTGCCCCAGCCTGGTGGAGAGAGAGGGGTCAAAGTCCAGGGTCCAGTGAGTGGCTAAAGCCGCAAGGAGCGGGGGGGGTGTTAGGGCATCACCCGATTCGGGGCACCCACTGGAGCTCAGAGTGCCCGCACTTTGAGCTCAGCCCACACCAGAATGTGGTCACCTCTGGCACCCACCGGGGCCTCCGCGTCCCACCCAAAAGCCACCAGCTTGCTCAGGGACTCAGGCGGCGCCATAACATCTGCACAGGTAGTAGTCACCCTCCCTCGCGTGAAGTAGCCAGGCTGGACACCATGCTACAGTTAGGACGGTCTAGGGGCCAAGCCAAAGAAAGCCTAGAGGGGATCCAGGCCCGGTAGAGGGGTGGCCACACGCAGGCAACCACGCGACTACCGCACCCCGGGGAAGGGAGGTCTCAAGCAGGAAGCCCAGCCCGGCCCGGCCCGCGTGGGCGCCTGGAGCCCGTGGCCAGTGAGTCTCCGGACCCGGGGAACAAGCCTTCTTCGGTGATCCTTGGGGGTCCTGAGAAGCAGGGGGCCCAGTACGCACCTCCCCAGAGCGCCCTGCGGCTGCCGCGCACTACTCAGTCCGGCGTGGCGCCATCCGGGGCTGCGGCCCTCAAAGCGGCCCTGCAGGTTTAAAGGGCCGGCGGCCACGCCCCCACCCTAGACCGCGCGGCGCCGCACCGCCCGCCGGGACCTGGAGTCCGTGCCCCGCGGGCCCCGCGCTCTGCTCGGGACTACAAATCCAGAGACCCAGTGCAACGGTCGTGCTGCCCAGCCTCGGGGTCCCGGGCACGAGGACTCCGGCGGCGGCTGTGACTCCGAAATGTCCAAGGATAGTCCCGGTTTCCCGTTCCAGCGGTGGAAGCCTCGGGAGGCGGGAAGCGCCGGGGCTGGGGGTGGGGGGCGGTGGCGGTGCAGCACCTTCCAGCACCACCTGGGATCGTCATTGTGCACGTGGCTGGAGGTAGCCTCCCTCCGCCGCTGGGCACATTCCGCGGCGGGGAAGGGCCGACAATTGTGACTCCGGGTTATCTCCCTCATCGTGGCGCCCCGTGCCTGCCTCTGTCCCAGGCTAGGTGCCTCACAGAGAAGCCTTAGCTCTTCCTTAAGGTCAAGCACCCATGATTTGGCATGCTTCCACGGACGCAGCAAATTCTGGACCGTGCTACTTCACCGGATACATTTTCAAGGGTACAAGTACACATAGTACTACTGTCCAGAAGTCAGTGTCCAAAATGTTACCCACTGCTCAACACTTAACTTGAAACACGGGGGCAGAGACCAATGCTAAGTAGACACACATGGCTAGGTGTTGGTATGCAACAGAGAAAGGTGGGAGACCCAGAGCAATTTAAGAAAAGGAAGAAGGATATTGTGGAAATAAACTACCTACCAGCTTCACCAAAACCTACAGGGCAAGAGTACCCTCATGGTTCTTTTCTTAGTGAAAAGGGCAGAATACTTCTTTGAACATACCGGAAGGGTGCTGGACTCTAAAAGGAAGCCCAGCATCAGTTGGGAGCTTTTGGGACGACACTGGTGCCAACAAATCATCTTAAGAGCATGGGCCCAGGCTGCCAGGAGGCACGGAGTTGTGAAGTTCCATAGCATTGGTGAGGCAAAGGTAAAACTGCCCAGTACTGTGAGGAAAATGAAGCAGATAAGCTGGACAATGGCTTGAAAAAACAGAACGCTTTTTTGGATCCGGTGGCAGTTAAAATGGAAAGAGGAAACCTGTTGGAGAGACCTTTTCCAAATTGCATCAGGACAAGTAGTGGAAGCATGGCTGTACAGTGTGATTATAAGATGACCAGGCTGAATGGACCAGTGGGGTGTAAAATTCAGTCCAGCTGCTGCTGGCTGTACTCGGTGCCCCAGGACAAAGGGGTCCTTCTTTCCGATTCACAGAAAGGCTCCATCTTCTTGCTCAGGTGTGTTTCTGTTGGCCCAGGCCCCTTCTTCCTCATCTGCCCAGTGGTGCTGTGAACCCTCACCATTTCCTATCTCATCAGTAGCTTTGCCATTCTTAATCAACATTGTTTGTTATTGATCTGGGTTTGTGTTCTTGTCCAACCTTTATCTTAGGGTTGGTCAGAGAGGACAAGTCAAGTTCTAAACTGGCTGTTTTAACATGAAGTGTGTAGACAAGCACTGTAGAGCTGTGACAAGAAGGAAGATTTGGCTTAACATGACATTATGAGTAGTTCTTAAAATAGAACTACCCCCCAGAGCTCCCTGGGATGGAAAGGCTTTTCATGTGTAGTTGGTAAGGGGGGAGTCATGTATCAGACAAGTAGGACCAGATGTCTTTAAAAGTTCCTTCCAGTTCTAAAGTCACATGAGTCTAGATGTTATGTTCCCACCAGGACAGTTCTTAAAATAGGCTAAAGCAAGAGATAAGATTTCAAATGCTGATTCTGTGGTGCAGAATGATGTCAGGGGAAAGCATTTAACCTTCACTTTCCTTACACACACAAGTGATTTCACAACTCTTGGCAAAAACAGTGCTGTAAAAATAACGTTTATTGGTTAAAAACAATACTGTCTTTGAAAAGTACCTTCCTTCCTGTATTTTCAGATTATTTGCATACTTCATTCACCCACAAAGCAGAAACATTGAAACGAGAAAACGGAAGACTGTATGGCTTTTTATACGTTTAACATCACAGCGCGACCAGTGCAACCAGTCTGCCATTCCGGTGGCTCCAAGAAGGCAGGGGAGCTAGTCACTCAGGTTTTCACTTCCGGTATCACTCCAGTTACTGAGGAAATTTGGGGTTGGTGCCTATGGCTTCTTTTTTAAAAAAGATTTTACTTACGTATTTTTAGAGAGAGGGGACGGGAAAGAAAGAGGGAGAGAACCATCACTCGGTTACCTCTTGTACACACCCCAGCTAGGGATTGAACCTGTGACCAAAGCATGTGCCCTGTCCGGGAATCGAACCCGCCATCTTTTGCTTTGTGGGACGGTGTTCAACCAACTGAGCCACACCCATCAGGGCCTTATGCTTTCTTAGCCATCTAATTCCTCAGGGCGAGGAATTCAAGGAGGGCGCTTAAAATATTTCAAATAATTTTCAGCATTCCACTGTGATTCTCCCAAAAGGCTCAGAGGTAGGAAAATCATCTGTCATTTCTCTTTCTATATATTAAGGTTTCATTTATGTTTGTGAACCAGTTGGGATCTACTACCCAACCACCTACAGATCCCACCGAACGCACAGCAGGTTGAATACCCACTACCCTAGGCTCACCTCTAGTTAGCAGTGCCCTCAGGGGAGACCATGGAGATGGAATGTCCCTTTCAGGGGCTCTTCCAGGGGAGAATTTGATACTGCCCATGCCTGTCCTGCTACCTGGCCAGCCTCCACAGGCTCCTACTCTCTCTTACTCAATACAAGAAGCTTTACATTCTTTTCTTGCTTTTTGTTCATCAAAGATTTCCATGCTTGCCAACTGGCTAGAACTCAAGCTTTAGTGTTTATTTTTGCACAGCCCAAACCCCTGCAAACCCTAGCTTCCTTCTGTATCCCCCACTGTGGCCCAGGAAACACAAAACCTTAAAATCCAAGGCTTACCCTCAGTAAGTGAAGGAACACTTACATAAGATACCTATCAGGCTACCAGACTTTTTTTTTCTAGGTAGCCAAGAATGCACCTAGTCAAGTGCGTGTTGAATCTGCAGCAGCCTGCTGGAAAGCTCCAGCTAGTCCAACGCTGTTGCCACTGCACCACACGGCACTGGACAATCCCATCAGGGAACAGCTGGAGCCTGTGGGAAATGCTTTGAACATTTCCCTTGATGGCAAAGCACTGATTTTGAAAACAGCTGAAAGATGTCTGGAGGCAAGCCTGGTCGATAAACTGGGCCCCGGATAATGGGTGGCAATAACCAATGAGCCTGTGCTAGAAAGCTCTCTGATGGCCGAGGGCCATCAGCAGAGAAGCATTTCAGGCATGCCTGGAACAATGGTAGCCTCATCACCAATAGTTCTTCTCTGAAGGACAACCTCAGTGAGTACCAGGCTTAGTGATTTATAGAGCCATACTGCATACATTTGCTAAGAATCAGAATGCTTTCTTGAATGGAAAATATTTTGTATGCACTTGGTAGGCAAAGTGCTTCAAGAAAAAATTTACATGCAAGCAGTTCCCATCAGTTTCTTACCTGAGTGTGTAAGGATTACATGACAAACACATAAAGACAGTAGGTACGTGCTTCCCTTCTCACTAAACAGGAATAGAGGCTAAACTTTCAGGTGCTATGCCCAACCTCTTCTTCTGGTTTTGTTTCTAAATTTCTATAATAAATCCAGGAAGCAGGCCATTCAGCTGTGAGAAGATGGACCCCAAAGCTATTTCCAGATTGGGAAGCCCAAGAGTTCCAATGGAATTCTATGTCCGAGTCGGAAGATCAGTTGAAGAGCTGGAAGACTAAAATAACTGGTTCTCTGAGCTGCAGGGAGATTGGGATGATGGCACAGCCTCCTCAACTCAGGAAGTTTTGGAGGGTAGTTAACATTGTAAGTCAAAAGGCACTTGGAGTCCAGCTGAATAAATAAGAGGGCAGACTTTCTCCTTTAAAAGTAGAACTGTGCTCAGGACTGGCAAGGTTAAGGCCTTTAACCTTGGGCCAGCTCTTTGGGTCAGGAGCACTGTAGTCCCTTCACAACCAGGTCCTTTTAAACTTATCCACTTCACTCACCTTCCGGCATTCTTCAGTCACTGCAAGCTGTAGCTAGCTGCATTTTGATAATGTGCTTCAAGAGTGCCCTCAGGTGTCCTCTAAGAGAAAAGCTGCTGAGATTGACCAGTTAGACTGATCTTGAGACCCTGATGTGGAGAAACCCCTGGGGCAGGGGAACTTTGGTTTCAAGAAGTCTCAGTGCTAGTGGGCTCACATAACCCCCAAATTTCAAGTCACTGAGGTTAGACTAATGTGCTGGAAAACTTATGTGGCAGGAACAGAATGGATGCCCTGTAGATTTCTCAGAATTCAGCTTAAACCTGCATTAGGAAAAATGTTCACTTAGGTGAAAGCAATGATATTCCTGGGATGTTTATTCTAAGGATTTGTTGGGAGATTATATACTCTTGGAAGATAGGAAAGGAGAAGGAATGGGGCAGGAATGAGAGATGTTCATTTCACTTCCTCTGAGGCATTGTGCCTTTTTAAATTTTTGCAACTATGGTTCCAAACAGGCAATTATTGCTGCTGAATTTCTCTTTAACGGTTCAAGACTGTTAAATCACATTTGGAGGGGCAGTTTCAAGCATGTTTTGATAATTCCCCTTTAGGGATGAGGTTGAAAGCTAGAATTCTATAGTCATAACCAAGGAAGGTTTTGCTGCAAGAAATTCTTGAAATTTAGTTTTGGCATCATCCTCCCAAGTCTCCTTGTCTAGACGGTGCAAAATAGTGGGGCCTGACAGAAACTTGAAAAAGCCATGGAAGGAGAGGGAGACATGCTTGCAAGTCAGCCTCAAAAATGAACACCTCTCCCTGTATTGATATCAGATTACCGAAGGAGCTTGTCAGAAAGGTATACCACCAGGACCCCACACCTCCTCAGTCCTCAGCAGCTGGAGGTGCACAGTGACACTGCAAGGCAGGGTGGAAATGATGGACTCTGAGACCAAAAGATGAAGGAAAGAACAAAGAAATGGAAAAAAAAAAAAAGATCTAGAAGAACATGAATGAAAGTGAACAGATGCACGGTAGAGAGGAACCATAAAATAACAAACATGGCTCATGGAGCTGGGTGGAGCGGCAGTGGCCAGGTGTCCCAGGGCGTATGAACTCACCAAGAAAGCAGCACGTTGGCATAAGGCTTCTAAACCTTGGCTCTCCTGGGAGTCTCTGCTCTGACAACACCAAACTAGCCAAAAATTCTCAAAAACCTCAAATCAGGCTGGTCAAATGGGCCAAAATACAAGACTGGCTATAAGGGAGGTGGTCAGGCACAGTCCCTACAACATCCTTTTCTAGCAGCTCTAGTGTCTGTGTGTTTGTGCGTATGTGTTTCAAGATCAGCCTAGACTGGTCCTGGCATCCCCAAATTAGGGGTGAACTCCCTGGGCAGTGACTCCAGCCTGGAGGGAATGCCTTCTGCCTGATCAGTGTCGACTCTGGCGCTTTGCAATCTCCTCCTTGATGCGCAACTTGAGGGCCTCTTGCATGGGTGGATCCAGAGGCGTGTGTGCTGACACCTCCTCACTCACCCTTCCTGGATCATCGTCCTACGTGGGGGAAGAGTCGGGAAGCTCAGGGCCTGGCCTCTTCTGGAAAGACGACCTGCCCTGTCCCTAGATAATACTCTCAAAGAACTCCATTTGACTCATAACTTCTTTCCAGTGCCTGTCATTTCCCAGGTATCCCCTGTAACAGTGATTCTCAACTGAGGGCCATGAGCCCTCTCTGCTGCCGGCTGAGGATCACTGTGTGATGGAAGTTGTGCTCAAAGGCATTGCCCAGCAGTCTATGCTCCCATATGGAGCAGACACTTCCCTCTGACCCTGATGAAAGCAGTGGCTTGGGGGCTGGCAGTGATTTCTACCAGTTCCTAGGACCTTCAGGCTGCAGCTGTTTCCACCAGGCGTACCTGATACACGATAACTGAAGTGACTTCTCCGCTGTCCGCCTCATATTCTAAGCAGAAGAGCTGATGGCTAGAAGGCTCTGGCTCGGAGCCTCCACTACTGCTGCTTTCACCGGACTCTTCACAGTCTGGATTGCTTGGGTGGGTAGAGCCATCTGGAAGGATGAACCAGAGAGGGAAGAGGGGAAGGCTGCTGGTGGCCCTGACCACAGAGACAAAAGCCCCAACTTTTTAATGAGTGTGTTTGTATCTGAAATGTAGTGCCAGGCAGGAGTTTTATTTACCTCTGTATCCCTGCTCCAGGGCCAGCACACACCTCCCATACAGTAGGTATACAGTATACATTTGTCTAGTGAATAGGGTTGGAAGGTAGTGAAGAGGTGAATAGAGCTCAGCCTGGGTTCAAATGCAGGCTGTCATTTACTAGCTCTGAGATTTTGGGCAAGTTACTTAACCTATCTGTGCCTGTTTTCTGGTTGTGAAACAACAACAATTCCTGCCTTATTCAGTCCTATGATAACTATATGACAACATACAGAAGCCTAACAACACTTTAAGTAATGCTCAACAAATCTGGTGTCATTTGTTAACTATTCTGATCTCGAGGTCTCAGGAAAACTAGGGAAAAAGGCCTTTTGCTAGTTGAGGCTCCAATCCACAATTATGTCCTGGTCACCTATATCTGTGCCCAGCTTTTTCTCTGTTAGGTAGTGGGAATACTAATACACAGTATGATGGGGCAAACTGGCAGGCAACTTCCTGTTGGCTCCTAAGTATTTCTTGTAATAAGGATGTTTAAGTGGGGGCCACGAGCCCTCCCTGTTCTCCAGAAAGAATGACTGGTCGGAGTTCGGGGACCGCCCAAGTGGAGGTTCTGGGGAAGGGGCTTAATGAACTGGGCTTTGGGAAGTAACTGTATATTTCCCCCCTTTTTCCATATAGAGAAGGGGAGTGCTTTGAGGCAGAGGGCCCGGGGACAGAAGAGAGCGCGAGCTTGGTGGCAGGCAGGGCGGGAGGCCTCACCTCGGTGTCGCGGAAGGTACACTTGCAGGTCCGGCTTGCGGGGCCTCGTTGGCGCGGGCGTGTGCCGTCTCCTGGCCTTCTCCTTGGCCGCCTGCTTCACCTTCTTGTCGTAGTCGTCCCTGAGGGGAGCCGAGCGGAAGTCAGGGACAGCCAGCCTGGCCCGGCCGGGCCAGGCAGGGGTGGGAGAAGGGCGACGGGGTGGGACGGTACCGGGCGAGCTGATTCCGCCGGATGTGGTGCACGAAGCCGTGGCTCATGTCCAGTCGCCCACCGGGCTTGCAACAAAGACCTGCCCCCGGATTTGGTGCCGCTTCCATCTGGAGCGCTGTGCGCGGAGCAGCCGTCACCCCAACGGCCACCCTCCCTTCCGGGGAGCTCGGGGGTGCTCCTCGCTCGCCTTCCGGCGTAGCGCCCCGACCTTCCGCCTGGAAGGGCCGCGGGGCCGAGCGACACCACGCGCGGAGTTCCCAGCGCGGGTGGGTGGTAAAAGCGCGGATCTTTTTTGTGTAACATTACCTTGAGAATGGAGTGTTTAGGCTTATTGCTGATACGTTAGAGGATTCTGGACCCATGACACCACTCAGCGTTTGCTGTGGAGCCTTCCTGATCTTTCTGTAGGGTTAGGGTGCTGTGAAACTTCGTCACCATCTGCGTGACCTCGGCTAATTACTGAACTCCGCTGTGCCTCAGTTTCCTCATTTGTAAATGAGGACTGGAGAGCACCTCGAGAGCTTTTGAGGAGGCGAATGCTCTGGCAAGACCTGCAGTGGTTCCCGGGCCTTGTGCGGGAGCTTTGCAGTTGTTCCGTTGCTGCCCGGGCCCAGCCCTGGGAGGACCCGCGGCTTTTCAGGGATCTGAGTGCGTGCCATTTTCGAGTTCCCCTTAAAACAAAAAACAAATAAAAACATGAAGACAAGATTAGGAATTCGTGATTAGAACTGGGACAATCCACCGTGCACGCGCACACGCAGTCGAACACCGCTGATCAATAGAACACGTGGTTGACACGACAGGGATGAATTTCGAAAGAAATACGGCAGAGGAAAAGAAGCTGCGTCGAAAAAGACGCGCCGTGTGCTTACTTGTAACTAGAAAATGCTAGCTAACCTGTAGAGACAAAGCAGACACTTTTGGGGCTGGTGGGTAGATTCATTATCTTGATTGTGGTGCTGGTTTTAGTGCATATATCCGGCAGTTTTGAGACAAATTGCACACTTAAAACGTGCCGTTTTATGTCAGAACACCTCAGCAGAGCTGTACAAAGAAAGTTCCGAGTCGTTAAAGTCACAGGCCCGGAATCCTCAGCTTTATTAGCGTCACTGTAAGTCCCCTCTGTTTCACGTTTGCACTATAGTATGATAACAAGACTAATCCTCCAAACGTGGAATTAATTAGTTACTGCAGGCAGGGGATGATTTGGGGGTGTCGCCTAGGTCTCCTGTGCAGGAGTTTCGGTCTCCGAAGTGCGGACACGCCCCCGACTTTAGTTTCGAGGCACACTGGGTCTTGAAGAAATCTGGGGCCCGATGGGAGCTTTTTTTTTAATCCAGAAATTCACAGTCAGTAAAAAGTTCCAGCCACTTTAAACTAGAAATTTCGGGTAAGGTGGCAGTAGGCCGCTAGATGGTTCTCAGCTGCGCGCGCAGCCACAAAGAGGCCGAGAAAAGCGCAGTACTTCCCAGTTTCCTGTGGTGTGATTTGTCCCCGTTGGCGACTCGTAGAGAACTTTGAGCTGGATAACCCCGCTGCTCCTGATTGGCTGTTTGCGCGCTGCAGAGTGCCTGGCCCCAGCGCTGGGCGAGTCTGCCGGTAGAGGCTATGTCTGGCCGGTCCAAACGGGAGTCTCGTGGTTCCAACCGCGGGAAGCGCGAATCCGAGTCACGGGTCAGCTCGGGTCGCGTCAAGCGTGAGCGAGATCGGGAGCGGGAGATCGATGTGCCGATCACCCGGTGTAGCCCCGTGCGCGTGAAGCGGGAGGTCGAGCAGGCGAGCGCGCGCGAGGCCCTGGCGCCCTTCGTGCCGGCTGTACGGGTGAAGCGAGAGCGCGAGGCCGACGAAGACTCCGAACCTGAGCGGGAGGTGCGAGGTGCGCGGGGCCGGGCAGGACTCGGGCTCTACTCTTGAGTTCTTTTTCTCCTTCCAACTTTTCCTCCCCGGGGTAACTTCACCGGGGTCCGCGACTCGACCCTCGACTGCATCTTAATGAGGGTAGTACGTCTTAATAATAACCATAGTTACAATGTTTCTAACAACAGCAGCAGCTTTCCTTTATCCATTGCCCAACGCGGGCCAGGCGTTGTGCTAATTATTTTACAGGTGTCACCTTCAGTTTTTACAAAACATTGAGGATTGAGTGTGGTTGTAATTTCTGGACAGAAATTAGACTATTCAGAGTTGATCAGCGTTGAGAGGCTGAAAGTCTGGATTCTAATCCTGACTCTGTGTGTTAGTCACTGTGGTTTGAGAGAGCGGGTTTCAGGTGTTTGTCTCTCTAAGTTGGTGGAAATAGTACTGGAACTCATGACCTTTGAGTCTTCCTGACAACTGCCGGTGTCATTATTCTTCCCCTTGCCCCCCCCCCATGACTGCACCCCTTTGCTCTGTACTCATTCTACTTCTGTAGAAATTTTCAACTTGATCATATCTCACCAATCATGAAATAGGTTTCCACCACTTCTGAAACTTTCCCTGTTACCTCAATTACATCTCTTGCTTCTGTGAACTTGTAACTTTTTAAAATAGTTTATTGATTATCCTATTACAGTTGTCCCATTTTCCCCCTTCACTCCCCTCCACCCTGCACACCCTCTCCTACCCATATTCTCCCCCTTTAGTTCATGTCCATGTGTCACAAGTTCTTTAGCTTCTACTTTTCCCACACTATTCTTGCCCTCCCCTTGTCTATTTTCTACCTACCATCTGTGCTACTTGTTCTATATACCTTTTCCCCCTCTCTCCTCCTCCCACTCTGCTATTGTTAACCCTCCATTTCTATGTTTCTGTTCCTGTTCTAGCTGTTTGCTTAATTTGCTTTTGTTTTAGGTGTGGTTGTTAATATCTGAGTTTGCTGTCTTTTTACTGTCCTATTTTTTATCTTCTTTTTCTTAGATAAATCCCTTTAACATTTCATATAATAAGGGCTTGGTGATGACGAACTCCTGTAATTTGACCTTATCTGAAAAGCACTTTATCTGCACTTCCATTATAAATGAAAGCTTCGCTGGATAGAGTAATCTTGGAGTAGGTCCTTGCCTTTTATCACTTGGAATACTTCTTTCCAGCCCCTTCTTGCCTGGAAGGTCTCTTTTGAGAAATCAGCTGGCAGTCCTATGGGAACTTATTTGTAGGTGACTGTCGCCTTATCTCTTGCTACTTCTAGGATTCTCTCCTTCATTTTAATCTTGGCTAATGTAATTATGATGTGCCTTGGTGTGTTCCTCCTTGGGTCCAACGTCTTTGGTAACTCTTGATTTGATCATGTTTCTATATATTTGTTTCCTGATGAGTTTTAGGACCCTACTGAAGGAGCAGGTGAAGGGTGTTATTAGGCCCCATGCTAAGGGTAGGGCTTCAGGGGAAGGTATTTCTCATTCTCCAAGACTTTATAATTCTGCATCTGGTCCTGATTATCTGTATGTGATTATACTCATTTTTTTTAAGTTATTGCTGTTAGAAACATCAATTTTCAAAAACTATTTATTTATAGAGATGGGAGAGGGAGGGAGAAAGAGAAGGAGAGAAACATCAACCTAAGAGAGAAACATCAACCTAAGAGAGAAACACCGATTGGTTGCCTATTGTACATGCCCCAACCAGGGACTGTATCTGTAACCTAGGCATGTGCCCTGACCAGGGATCAGGCAACCTATTGCTATGCAGGATGATGCCCAACCAACTGAGCCACACCGGTCAGGGTGAGAAACATCAATTTTGTTGTTCCACTTATTTATGCATTCATTGGTTGACTCTTTTTTTCCCATCGGTTTTAATTTAATTTAATTTAATTTATTTTATTTTATTTTTAGAGAGGGGGGAGGGAGGGAGAAAGAAAGGGAGAGAAACATCAATGTGTGGTTGCCTCTTGAGCACCTGCTACTGGAGACCTGGCCCACAACCCAGGCATGTGCCCTGGTGGAAATTGAACCGGCAACCTTTTGGTTCACAGGCTGGCACTCAATTCACTGAGTCATACCAGCCTGGACACATTGGTTGACTCTTGTATGTGCCCTGACTGGGATTGAACCTGCAATCTTGGTGTATGGGCACGACGCTGTAGCCACCTAAGCTACCTGACCAGGCCCTTATATGATTATACTTTTGTATTAAGTCTTAAATTTCTCGCTTAAGGTCCTGTATTTGACATATTTTTGCATTACATATGTGGTCCAGAATAACACATTGCTTATAGAAAGTGCTTGATATTCTTTGAATAATCTAGTTAGTAATTTCAGGGTATTCTCTAATTTTCTTTACTTAAATACTCTGTCAGCCTCATGTTTCCCTTTCTTTGGAACAGAAGTTGTTTGTTAGATATTTTATGGAGTTGTGGTACGTAGATTATTTTCTTTGGGACACATTGAGATCCCAGTTGTTGTCACTATCTTTTTTTGTTTTTTCCTTTTATCATGAAATAGATCACAGGTACTGAGATGGGCTGGATGTAATGCAGAAGTACATTGTAAAGAAGAGTGTGGATGTACACTGTTAAATCTGCCACTTGTCAAGAATTGTGAAGGGTCTGAGATTTTACCCTATTTGCAAGCTACCAAGTTAGCTTCTCGCAGTTTCAGGGATGCTGACGGAAGACATGGGACTATTGGGCCTGAGACAGTTTATTGCAATAGTAACAGTAGTCAGAATGGAGCATTGGTGTCATTTCCCCAGTCGATTCCCACAGTGCAACATGAAGGGAACCCATTGGGTCCAGTGGGCAGCCTGGCAGGAGGGGAACTGGGAGTTTAGAGAGCCTGGGTCTTTTACAGTGGGCTGTGAGATTGCCTCCCCGTTGTTCTGTAGGGAGGTATTATCTTGGTCTTCTAAGGTTGTTCACTATGCAAACATCCTTTTTTTAAAAAAAATATTTATTAATTTTTAGAGAGAGGGGAGGGGAAGGGAAGGAGAAAGAGAGGGACAGAAACATCAATGTGTGGTTGTCTCTCACGCACCCCGCACTGGGGACATGGCCCACAACCCAGGCATGTGCCCTGACTGGGAATCGAACCAGTGACCCTTTGGTTTGCAGGCTGGTGCTCAGTCCACTGAGTCACACCAGCCAGGGCTACAAACATCCTTGACAAGATAGTTTGGAGGCAGTTAGTGCCTCTGGTCACAATATGTGCAAAAACATGAGAAGACACTTGGAAAAGAAGTGGGATATAAGCAGAACTGGAGAAGGTCTTCTAGGCCCCTTCCCAGTTGTATCTGCCTTCTTGGCTTAGGTAATCACTTCTGATTTTTTTCTAATCATATCTCCTTTTATTAGTTACAGTTTTACCTCATATATGCATCTCTAAGTAGTACTGTGTTTTATTTTGTATTTGATATAAATGGAATCACACTGTATGTAGTCTTCTGATTTGCCTTTTTTTTCTTTTTTGTTAGCCATATTTTTGAGGTTCATCCAGATAGATGTTCATGGCTACATGGTGTCCCATTAGTGATAGATGAAAATATATTTCTTCATCTTATTTGTGGTAGATATTTGGATTGTTTCCTGTCTGGGCTCTTTCAAACATTGCTGCTATAAATGTTTTTTAGTCAAGCACTCCTGTTACATGTGTGCAAAAATTTCTCTATAGTATATAAATAGAAGAGAAATTGCTGGGTCAAAAGGTCTGCACATTTTCAGCTTTGATCTTGCTGTACTATTCGCCAGGAGGTTGTGACAGTTTGCACTCCCGCCAGCAGGACATGAACATTCTTACTGCTCTGTCTATTAGTGAACATTTGGAATTTTCTGATTTTATTTCTTCCTCTGGTAGGTGTGAAGTGGTATATTATTGTGCAAGGAGACTTGCATTTTTTTGATTATTGATGAGGTTGAACATATTTTTACATGTTTGTGGGCTGTATTCTTCATTTTCTATTGGGTTGCCTGTTTTTTATTGCTTCACCAGATTTCCTTATGTAATCTTCAAACAAACCATTTGTCAGTTATATGTGTTTCAAATATATTGTTTTAGTTTGTGGCTCATTCCATTAGTGGGCTTTTCTGGGTGTTGCCAGGACACATGTGTGGGAGATCACCCTGAATGGTTTTTCCATTTCTGTTTGAGTATTTGACCCTGAGTATGGGTTTCCCATGTTCATGGCATGTGGTAATTTTTCTTTCAGCAAAGAATGGCCGCGTGGATTCTGAGGACCGGAGAAGCCGCCACTGCCCGTACCTGGATACCATTAACAGGTCTGTAGGACCGGGATGCCTATGCAGGAAGTTCTTTGGAATGCACATCGAACAGCACATTAAAAAATTTTATTCCTTTTAAAGTTTGCTGCCCAGAAAATTGTGCTTCTTACCATGTTTATTAATCGTTGCTCTTCAATTTAAAGAATCAGAGGGCATGTTGTTTTAGGGTGAACGTATCCATAAAGAGCTTTAAGCTCACTTTGAATTTGTGATGAAATAATGGGATACATAGTGTCAATGACAATAGGAAATTTAAATATTATTTATTGACTGCCACTATGTGCTAGATACTACTGTAGGTGCCTGGGATTTGGCAGAGAAAAAAAGACAAAAATATATCCTAGTGCTGAGGTTGCTACCTCATCCTTGTACTTTTTTTTTTCTGATTTCCAGTGATGTCTCAGGATGCTTCTCAATTTATACTGTAGAGGCTCTCCATTGTAGGCATGAGCCGTTTGTGGTTGTTGAGCATTTGAAATGTGGCTTAAGGAACTGAATTTTAAATTTAATTTTAATTATTTTAAATTTAAATGCCAATAGCTATGTGTGGCTAGTGGTTCCTTTAACGGACTGTGCAGCTTTACCAGAACCATTACCAGTTAATTAGAGTTAATGTTTGAGAAGAGAGTCCTTAGTCATCTGTGGATTCAGTGGAGGTAAAGTTTTTTTGTCCTTTACCTTCCCAATACTCATATACCATTACTTTGCACTCGAAACAGGTAGATCTATTTGTAGGTATTTTCCTCATACTCTTAGGCTTCATATTTATTTTTATAGGGAAAAATAAGTTTTTCTTTTATAGAAGGTCTTATTCACCTTTTTATGTCTCTCTATCACTTGTCTTTTAATTTGGAGTTCTGCTGGGGTCCTGTTACTACTCCTGCTGTGGCTTTCTCTCCAGAGAAAGTGACTGCAGTGGAATGTTCTCAACTGGTTGTAAATAGTGAAAAGAAGGATCATTGGCATTGTGTGCCTGGTGGGGATGCCTTGACTCTACTTTGGGGCTTGGTGGGTGGAGATGCTGTATTAAATGTCTAGGTAAGGAATGGTTAATGTTCCCCGTGATTTATGTGTGGTTATTGAACCATTCCCTGCAGGATGCTGGGTGACGTTGTGGAACACGGAGCCAGTGCTGCTTCACTTGGATGCTGTCCTAGACGTCCGTCCCTATTAATTGCTTTTGTTTTGTTTTGGTTCTTAGGAGCGTGCTGGACTTTGACTTTGAGAAACTGTGTTCCATCTCCCTTTCGCATATCAATGCATATGCCTGTCTGGTGTGTGGCAAGTACTTTCAGGGTAAATAAATGTTTCTGCATTATAAACTTACTAAGTTTTCAGCAATAACCACAGGTCTGCTCCAGAGAGGTTTTTTTTTTTTTTTTTAAGAAACTAAGCTGCTGCTGTTAGGAGTACTGTTTAATAATCCCTATCTTTGATTCCAGGAAATTCAGCACTCGTAGAAAGTCAGTAGGAGGTTCTCTGATGATCAGAGTCCGAGTGCACACGGAGGGGGGAGAACGAGTTAAGTGCGGGACTGTGTCGGCGAGTCCAGAGACTCTGGGCTTTGACTCTCTGGTGTTTTCATACTCATGTCTTTTTTTGAGAATCCTTTGGCTCTAAGGACTTTTTCATTCTGTTCTTTTCTGGCAATTTATTATAAGGACCCCCCCCCCCACCAGGATTTATTTATAAAAAATCATGTACTTATTCGTACATGTTTAAACTTCAATCACCTTTAAAGTACTTCCCATTTGATGCAGTACACCTATTGAGACATTTTTCCACTATTCAGAACAGTTTTGAAATTGTTAATTTTGATGACTTTTAGCACTTCTGCCATTTTTTGTTTCACCTCTTCCACATTGACAAAATGTTTCCCTTTGAGGACTTTTTTTTATCTGGGGAAACAAAAGTTTTTTGGAGTGAGATCAGGTTAATAGGGAGGGTCGGGCATGGGGGCATCATTCCGTTTTTTGGTCAAAAAGGGCTGACCACTCAGAGTGGTGTGGGCCAGTGCGCTCATAAATTTCCCATTATGAGATGGGCAAATGTGTTGAAAGAGTCTTTAAAAAAAATCGCTGAAGCCCGATGTAGCCTTTCACAATGCCAGCTGATACACTACACAGATGGGTTCCTGGAACACTCACCTAGCAGGGAAGCCTGTACTACAAGGGGCCCACCCTCCAGAAAATAATCCAGGGTTTTTTGGGGTCCCCCATTATATTCAATTCATGCAGAACAAACACATGCTGTGTACATAGTATAGTGGAGGAGTCAAAAGAAATATAAACTATATTCCTTACTCTTAAAAGGATGTATAGTTAATGTTAACACATAACAATCAGCAAACTCAGTAAGACCATCAAGATTACTGCTAGACTGTGGCACTGAATACAGACAAGGACAATAGGAGTTGAAATATGAGAGTACAAAGAGTACTGTTAGCTGGAGTGTTTGTGTTGAATTCATGGAGGGGACAGAGGTAGCACTTGAACTGGCAGGACCTGTAGGTTTTGAATGAGTTAAGGGAGAGAGATTCTAGAGAGGAGTGCCAACGATGAACAAAGGTACTTAGGTACAGGGTTGTCCTGAATGTGGGTGGTTGGAGAATCAGGACTGAGTGATGATGGACTGTCACAGTGTGTGTGTGCGTATCTGTGTGTGTGTGTGCATGTGTTGTATATATTAGACACACAGATATTCCCAATTTCTGATAATACATGAAATGGACTTGTATATGTATGCGTACATGCACACACATTATATTTCATATTCATACATAGGAAATTAGTTCCCCCGACCAATGTCTTACACCATCCAGGGAATAAAGTGACAATCGTGCTATTCTCTTGCTAACTCTTGGGATGAGAGAAGTTCATATGGGAGGTTCATTTCATGGAGGGCATAGTACTTAGTTTTTGCTAATGTTAACATGTGCCAGTACAAAATAAGGAAAGGAAAAATCGAACATGATCTTGGCCTTTCTGGAATATGCCCTTTCCTCTATGGCCTTTCATTCTTCTTCTAGGCCGGGGTTTGAAGTCTCATGCCTACATTCACAGCGTGCAGTTTAGCCACCACGTCTTCCTCAACCTCCATACCCTCAAGTTCTACTGCCTTCCCGACAACTATGAGATCATCGATTCCTCGCTGGAGGACATCACGGTGCGTGTCCCAGGGGGCTGGCTTGGAACCAGTTCTCCCGAGAACTATCCCAGGGATCCTGGGGTCTGCCTCACTCCGGGGAGAATCTCAGCCCCTTCGTCTTGAGGAGGCTTCTTTCCCTTTGGGAGGAACCAGGGAAACTGAGAAAGGAGGTCAGGGTTCATGATTATGGCCTTCGGCCTGCAGCATAGCCATCGTTTCTGCTTTTAACGTTGAGGGTTAGGACTGAAAAAATATGGCTACTTACGAATTGGCGTGAAAGCATTTTTATGAAATAAATTATCTTCCCACACTTGGAGTAAGGATGTGAATTGGGCCTGGCACAGGACAATGGGTACCAAGCCGCATTCCTGCTCCTAGCTACTTTTGATACGTTGTTGCCCCGGTGGCCACCCTGTCCCACTCTTGGTTCCTATTTGTGACCTCTGCCAAGAGTCACTGTACTTAAGTGGAAAGCGTGGAAAGTCCTTTTGGGCTTTGATTAATGTTGGAACTTTTGATTACTATTTTCCTTTTCAGCAAGTGGCTGCATATTCATTGCGCTGAAAGCTCTTTTTTAAGGAAAGGTCAGTGTTTAGAGTATTTGAAATACTGTTACACTTACGCTACTTTTATAACTTTTATAGGCATATTAATAGTTGAAGTTAAACTAACTGATTATGGACTTTATTTACAGAGGGAGAAACGAATAAACTCGGTTTCAGAGGAGGTTAGTAGTGACTTCTGTCCAGCCTGTGACATGACACATGTAGCTCTACGACTGGGAAGGATCTGATCCTGCCCCTCTGACCCTAGGGCGTTGTGAGGCCCCTCAGCCTTCCACACTGGGGTGGGGGCGCTCCTGCTCCGCGTTGGGCCCGTGGGCTGGCTCTGCGTGAAGTCTCACTGAAGACCCAGACCCCTGCTGCCTGCGGAGACTTGAGTGTCCTGCAGCTTCTGCAGTGATTTACCATGAGGTTGGCTGGACCTAAGGTTTGAGGAAAAACCCGAGATTCAGTAATTTTGGGTTAAACACAGCAATCCTCTTCTGGATTAGTAACGTGGAAAGGTCCCACTCCATGTTGCCTTAGCCTTTATACCTATTGTGGGGGCTCTTTGGGTATGTGGTGAGATGTTCATGACCAAAGGGTTTTTCTTTTTTGGCAGAAGTTTCTATTCCAAATATATCTTGTAAACTGGATGGCCCTAAAACAATGTAGAATTTTCTTTTGCTTTGCAGTATGTGTTGAAGCCCACTTTCACAAAGCAGCAGATTGCAAACTTGGACAAGCAAGCCAAATTGTCCCGGGCGTATGATGGCACCACTTACCTGCCAGGCATCGTGGGCCTGAATAACATAAAGGCCAACGACTATGCCAACGCTGTCCTTCAGGTAGGATCAAGACGGGAACAGGGAGGGAGAGGCATAGCGAGGGAACACTGGAGGCCAGCCAGGAAATGACCACCTCTGCTAGAGCGCAGTCCGATGGTCCCCAGAGCCCCAAGTCTTACTGAGGACTCGGCTTGCGTATTTGTTCTGCACCAAGCGGAACATTCCTATGTCTGCCCAGGGTGCTGCTGCCAAATGGTGAGCCCTTTCTCAGCCTCTGGGCTCAAGGTCTCTGGAGCAACCAGGGGATGAGGGACAGAACCTGTGTGTGGCATGGCAGCACCCGATAGGAAATACACGTGCTGGGCGCTGCAAGCGTTCCTGTGCCCGCTGTCAGAGGTCTTGGTCCTGCCTGTGAGCTCAAGCCCTGAAGTAGGAAAGGCAGAAGGCGGAAATTGTCCTATTTGTAATTAAGCTTTATTATTTGTTAAATTTTATTTAAAATATTAAATGAGGGACAAAAATAAAAGTTAATGAGTAACATGTGCACATTTCAGAAAAATTAGAAAATATCAGTAAGCGTAAGAAAATTAAACAGTAATCTTGCTTTACCAAAAAAATCATAAACTTGAGCCCTGGCTGGATGGCTCAGTTGGTTGCGGCATCATCCATACCCCAGAAGGTTGCGGGTTTGATTTCTGGTCACGGCATATACCTAGGTTGTAGGTTCGATCCCTGGTCAGGGCACGTTCGGGAGGCAACCAGTCGATGTTTCTCTCTCTTCCCCTCCCTCCCTCCCTCCCTCCTTCCTTCCCTCCTCTTTCCTTCCCTTTCTCTCTAAAGTCAGTAAAAACATCCTCAACTAAGGATGTAAAAAAAATAGTAATAAAATAGAATGAAAAATTATAAACATGAATACCTGTTTACCTGTTGTGGGGGAAAAAAGATGTATAAAGTATACAGTGAAAGCTTAATTTCTTTCTTTCCTTAGTACTCTGTCCTGGGGAAGTTTACAGCATATAGACCTCCAAAAGTTTTCTAAATGTGTGTGTATAAGTTTTCTAAATGTATATATGTATATATTCATGTATACACACACTCACAATACATATTAAAAAAATTGAATTGTGAGAGAGAGAAAGACAGAAAGAGAAACATCGACTTGTTGCTCCACTCACCCATGCATTCTCTGGTTGATTCCTGAATGTGCACTGGCTGGGCATCAAACCCAGGACCTTGGCGTATCAGGACAATGCACCAACCAACTGAGCCACCTGGCCAGGGACCACATGCATAATATTTTGTCATACAGTAATATGATTTATTTTGCTATTCCCCAATTGATAAAATTTAACTTGTCTCATTTTTTTCTTTAAGGATTTTATTTATTTTTAGAAAGAGGGGAAGGGAAGGAGAAAAATAAGGATAGAAACATCCACATGTGGTTGCCTCTCACATGCCCCCTGCCCCAGGGACCTGGCCTGCAACACAGGCACATGCCCTAGACTGGGTATCGAACCGGCAGCCCTCTGATTTGCAGGCCCATGCTCAATCCACTGAGCTACACCAGCCAGGGCTTGTTATGTTTCTTTAACCTTCACTACTTGTATTAATGCATCTAGGACCTAGAATCTAGGCTATAGAGAGTTTGTAGCAATTTGTAAACCCACCAGCAAAACAAAAGGGTATTCTTCATTTTGTATTATCACTTACCACTGACTTTTTTTTTTCCATTTTGATAGGGGTATCCTTTTTTTTAAAATTCTTTTTTTAAAAAAATTCACTTCTAAAGTTGCTAATACATTCTTTCATGAGTTGTTGGGTTTTATGCAGTCAGTTTTCTGTTGGTGGTTCATTTTACTGAGCTTTAATAACTATTCTAGTTCTTTCTATTGTGTACGTTGTAGGTATTTCCTTCTAGTTCTTATTTTGGCTTTTAAACTTTGTTGATGGTATTTTTGCATAGAGAATTCAGTATAAAAATTAGAAAAGACTATCTGTTAGTTTTGGTGTCTGCTACTGGTCATGCCTGGGAAGATCACATCCTTAGGTGAGCAGGGGCTGCAGACTGTCCCTCTCACACTCTTTCACAGCTTAGTGAAGACCGCTCCCGATGGACAGATAGGATTTGAACATGGTCAGGGTGGTTAGCTTGGTTTTCTAATGGGTTTTAGTTTTCGTAGGAAGTTCTCTTCATTTATAAAAATAAGTCGGCGAACAAATCCTCTGTGAAAATGTTTAATGTTTCCATTAAAGTAAGAATTTAATGGCCCATGTGCTTTGAATGGAGGCTGGATAATCTCTCTCCGAGGGAGGACACCTACTATTCGTATTGTTGCTGAAGCCAGAGCATGGGTAACAGAATTAGGATAAACATTACCGGGTTCTTCTCCTCTTGAGAGCAACTTTCTTTTTTTTAATAGTTACTTTCTAAGCACGAAGTCCTTGTTCCTTTAGCTGAGCTAAGCTTGTAGGGGCTGTCCTCACTGCCTCTGAGGTCATGGTGCTCTCTGCATCCTGAGTTGCCTTCCCCAGCTTCTCCTGTGTGTGTTGTGTTCAGCAGAACTCTCTGTCCTCCTCTGTAAGTGCATTACTCTGCCGAAGAAAGCTGTGCTCCTAGTAAACCCATTGCTGGTGAGGACTCATGAACCTGTCAGGAAGGACCCGGCGGAAGACTACATTTATTTCTAGTCTTTCTGTGGTCTTCACCCCACCCCCAGTTCCCCAGTTTTGTTGCTCACACTGATGAGCATGTATTCCTTAATGAACTAACGTGGCTGGTATGTCTTTTTGCTTGGTGAGCTGCAATTTATTTTTATTCCTTTTGACCATTTTCCATCATAACAATGCATTCATTTTTATATACATTTGTGTGGTTTTATTACCATCTTTTGGTAGCATATTTGGGGAGAACACCAAATTTTATTAATACTATTTTAATGTGTGTTTAAGAGCTGGGGAAATTGTTGTCTCCAGGTAGTTATCTCTGTCTCAGCCAAGTGGATAATGAAGAGCATTTGTGTTTCTAGCCTTTAATTCTTTTTTTTTTTTAAGAGATTTTATTTATTTTTAGAGAGAGGAAGGGAGGGAGAAAGAGAGGGAGAGAAACATCAGTGTGCGGTTGCCTCTCGTGCATCCCACTGGGGACCAGGCCTACAGCCCAGGTGTGTGCCCTGATTGGGGATTGAACTGGCTGCCCTTTTGATTCACAGCCTGGTACTCAATCCATTCAGCCGTACCAGCCAGGGCCTTTAATTTATGAATCCAAACATAGTCATAGGCTTAATTAGAGGAAAAGGAAATTATTAAATAAGCTAGTTAGTGAATAGGGATTTCAATACCTTTTAACAAAAAAAAAAAACCTAAGTGTAGGAAACAGAGAAGCCAAAGAACTTATATGTACAACCCATGGCATGAACTAAGGGAGGGGTGAATGTTGGAGAGTGGAGGGGTGCAGGGCAGAAGGGGGATAAGAGGGAGAAAATAATTGGAAAACTGTAATAGTGTAATCAATAAAATATACTTAAAAAAACTCGTGTTATATTCATGTCAGCGAAGTGTGCAGAATTGGACTTTGTGTGAAGTTCCATGTGAAAGATGTTGCATGACAGTATGGCAGGGGAGCTTCGGGGGTGGAGGGATGGAGTCAAAAGGAAAAAGGACTCATGGAGGTGACAGCGGTGTGGTGCTTGCTGGGCTGAGTGGGAATAAGGGGGCTAAATAGTAATGGAAAACATACAATAAAGATTAAACAAAAAAGATGTTGCTGTAACGTGAGCTCTAAACATGAGCGTTAACGTCTCACTTTTTAAGGCTGTCACAGGCACAGCTCTGTTAGAGGAACTTTAGTTGGAAGAGCTTGGCTCCCAGGGACCTTGCAAAGGGGCTTTTGATTAATCAGAGTGTTTGACTCCAGGCTCTGTCTAATGTTCCTCCTCTTCGGAACTACTTCCTGGAAGAAGACAATTACAAGAACATCAAACGTCCTCCAGGGGATATCATGTTCTTGCTGGTCCAGCGTTTTGGAGAGCTGATGAGAAAGCTCTGGAACCCTCGAAATTTCAAGGCACATGTCTCTCCCCATGAAATGCTTCAGGCTGTTGTACTTTGCAGCAAGAAGACTTTTCAGATCACCAAACAAGGTAATGAGAAAGTCATTCATATTTTTTGACACTGGACTGAAGGTGCCTGGCTCATCCAGAAGACTGCAATTAGCTGGACCCTTGGATTCCAAGGGAGAATGATGAGAACTGAGTGGAGGTTGGGAGGGAGGGACTAGAGTCAGTGAAGGATTTTAAGTAAAGACATAACATCAGATATGTTTAGAAATGTTATTCTGGCTGAGGAATGACTTAGAGGAGCAGTTCAGTAATGGCTTTTGGTGGGTGATGAGATGCAGGTTTGCAGTAGCGTTGATAATCGAAGGTCCTGGTTGGATCACAGAGCCTTGGGAGAGCGTAAAGGTCAGAAGACTAAGAGCTTGACCTTGAGCATTTAATGGCCAGATAGAGGAGATCCCTAGGGGGTGGGTAGGATGGCATGGCCCAAGAAGGAGAATGCTGGAACGTTGAGTCCGGCCAACCAGTAAGTGGTTTGGGTTATCGTACTGCCTCCTGGCTTCGACATGTCCCTCTCTTCTCTTTCAGGGGATGGAGTCGACTTTTTGTCTTGGTTTCTGAACGCTCTGCACTCAGCTCTGGGAGGCACAAAGAAGAAAAAGAAAAGTGAGTTCTGCCATTTTGTAAAAGAGAGCTCTTTTTTGTTTGCTTCCTTTTAAGAACACTTTGCACTTCTTATCCTTTTCTAATTGACTGTTTAATCTTTTTGTGTTGGAATGGTATTTATGGACACATGGGCTGAATTTTGTTCCTGAATACGCCCCTCTCTATTTTCTTTTTTTAAAAAATATTTTATTTAATTTTATTTGTTTTTATTTTTTCTGAAGAGTTTTATTTGTCATGAGAAGCAGAAGGAAGCCACTAATGAGTGACATCTTCTCCCTGTCCACCCATGGAAATATTTATGTTGTTGACTTTGTGTTTTTCCTTTCTTTCTCAATTTTTTTCTCCCTTTTATTCCCCTTTGCCCTGCACCCCATCTCCCACCAGCATTCCCCTCCACCCCTTAGTTCATGTCCATGGGATGTACATATAAACTCTTTGGCTTTTCCGTTTCCTATGCTTTTCTTAACCTCCCCCTATCTATTTTGTACCTGCCATTTATGCTTCTTATTCACTGTACCTTTCCTCCATTCTCCTCCCTCCCTGTTGATAACCCTCCATGTGATCTCCATTTCTGTGATTCTGTTCCTGTTCTGTTGTTTGCTTAGTTTGTTTTTATTTTTAGGTTCACTTGATAGTTGTGAGTTTGTTGTCATTTTATTGTTCATAGTTTTGATCTTCTTTTTCTTAGATAAGTCCCTTTAACATTTCATATAAGGGCTTGGGTCTGGAAGCACTTTATCTGCCCCTCCTTTCTAAATGATAGCTTTGCTGGATAGAGTAATCTTGGATGGAGGTCTTTGCCTTTCATGACTTTGAATACTTCTTCCCAGCTCCTTCCTGCCTGCAAGGTTTCTTTTGAGAAATCAGCTGATAGTCTTATGGGAATTCCTTTGTAGGTATCTGTCTCTTTTGCTCTTGCTGTTTTTAAGATTCTGTCCTTATCTTTCATCTTGGGTAATGTAATTATGATGTGTCTTGGTGTGTGCTTCCTTGGGTCCAGCTTCTTTGGGATAGCTTCTTGGAAGTCTATTTCCTTTGCCAGATTGGGGAAGTTCTTCATTAGTTTTTCAAATAAGTTTTCAATTTCTTGCCCTTCTTCTCTTTCTGGCACCCCTGTGATTCCGATGTTGGAACGTTTAAAGTTCTCTTGGAGGTTCCTAAGCCTCTCCTCATTGTTTTGAATTCTTATTTCTTCATTCTGTTCTGGTTGAATGCTTCTTTCTTCCTTCTGCTCCAAATCATTGATGTGAGTCCCAGTTTTCTTCCCTTCACGGTTGGTTCCCTGTATATTTTCCTTTATTTCACTTTTCATAGACTTCATTTTTTCCTCTATTTTTGCAACCATACTCAACCATTTCTGTGAGCATCCTGATTACCAGTGTTTTGAACTGTGCATCTGATAGGTTGGCTATCTCTTCATCACTTAGTTCTATTTTTGGAGCTTTGATCAGTTCTTTCATTTTGGCCATATTTTTTTTGTCCCTCTTAGTTGTCTTATTAGTTGTAAGGAGCAGAGCCTCAGGTATTTGCCAGGGTGGGGCAACTCACATCGCTGCAGTGTGGCACGGTGTGTGGTGGTGGGAGGGTGTCCTAGAGTGAACATTGCCACTGCTGGGCTCTCTGCTGGCTTTCAGTCACTTCCCCAGCTACCCACAAGCAAATTGGGCCCTTCTGGTGCTGATTCCTGGGTGGGTGGGTTTGGGTACATTCTAGGACCCTGTGGATCTCACCAATGAACTCTCCTGTAAGGCTGGGAGTTTCTCCTGCTGCTGTAACCCCCACAAATTTTTACAGCCAAAGGTTTTGAGGCTTTATTCCTCTATGTTGGAACCCTGGGTTGTGTGGACTGTGTTGCTCCCCAGTTGTTCCTATGGGTACATTTGCATGCAGATTGTTGTTCCTATCTGCATGCAAATGTGAGACCACCAGCTGCCACCTTGCTGGTCCTACTCTCTGCTCCAGCTGCCTGTCTCTGTCCCTCATACCAGTCTGGATGAATGTTTCTTTAACTTCTTTTATTGACCAGGCCCTGTGTGGAGGGATCTAAGGGCATTTTGTGAAGAAGACAGACATAAAAATTATTCACACAAATAATTATAAAGCTACCATGGTGGTATACATTACAGAGGTACTTCTGTGTTTAGTGATAGCTTTGGGTTTTATGCTGGAAGATGTTGGTTTATTTCAGAAGTTTAGAAGGTAGGACTATTATGGAACTACTTTCCAATCTGATAGAATTTGCATTTTGATTTGTGTTTGTACAGCTATTGTGACTGATGTTTTCCAGGGGTCCATGAGAATCTTCACTAAAAAGCTTCCTCATCCTGACCTGGTGAGTAGGTTGAATCTGAGTTTCAGACTGAGGGGATGTAGGGTTGATAAAGAGATGCTTACAGAACCAGTACGGTCTCTTGCCCCAGGAAGAAGGTCTACAAAACACCTGCCAGGTGCTAGTTCCCTCAGGTTCCTAGCCCATTAGTGCGCCTTCAGTCTGGGAGTTAGTGGTTGGGTAGGATCGCTGATTTAAGTGTTCTGGTGATTGGGTGGTGCTGGCCTGATTTTTCAGAAGCTCAGATAAGCTTTCTAGATCTAGCTTTTAAAATAGTCTTGGTATTTAAGTAAAATCTCTGAAGATGGAAGCCCATATTCTTGCATTAATCTAATCAGGTGGTGAAACTGCCCATTCTGTTGACTTCACTTCATTAAAAAAGGAAGCACAATGTAAATGTAACAAAAACATTATTTTTCTATCTGTGCTGGTCTCTTGCTCCTTACACTTCTGCCTTCCTTTTTCCCCCCCCATTTTTAGCCAGCAGAAGAAAAGGAACAGCTGCTTCATAATGATGAGTACCAGGAGACAATGGTGGAGTCCACCTTCATGTACCTCACACTGGACCTTCCTACGGCACCCCTCTACAAAGACGAGAAGGAGCAGCTCATCATCCCCCAGGTGCCGCTCTTCAACATCCTGGCCAAGTTTAACGGCATCACTGAGAAGGTAGCTCATTTGCACACCTGCTGCCCTGCTAATACCTCTTTCTCTCTTGACTTTTTCCCCCACTTATTTATGCATTGGTTGCTTTTATTAATTATTTGTTTGTTCAGCCTATCATAGTTGTCCAAGTTTTTCCCTCTTTGCCCTCCTCTGTCCATCCCACCCCCCTTGATTTTTAATTTTCTTTTTACACTTAGAAATTGTCACATGTATGTAATGCATCATTCTGTTATAAAGTGTGTTGTCCTAGGTGAGCCTTTCAGACCCCATGCTGTTTCTAGCTGATTGCCCTACAATTCTTAACTGGAATTATACTGTCTTCTCTTATATTTTCAAATGTCCCTTTAAACCTTCTGCCTTGGGTTAGTATGGAGGAAGGAGGGGTACGTAGGACAGTAGAAACTCACAAAAATAGGAAAAATTCCCATGTTTTAAAAAATACATCAGTATTAAAGTGGAAATAACTAACTAAAATATAAATAAACAGAAATAATTTATTCTTACTGTATCAAGTTAAAAGTTTCTTTTTATCTACTGAGCTGTTTGTTGGTTTAATTCCCTTCTTTATCCTGATAGATTTAATCCTTTATTAGTGAAGACTTTTTTTTTTTTAATTTTATTGATTATGCTATTTTAGTTGTCCCATTTCTCCCCCATCATTCCCCTCCACCCTGCACCCCCCTTCCCATCCACATTCTCCCCCTTTAGTTCATGTCCATGTGTCATAAGTTCTTTAGCTTCTACTTTTCCCACACTATTCTTGCCCTCCCTCTATTTTCTACCTACTGTCTATGCTACTTATTCTCTGCACCTTTTCCCCCTCTCTCCTCTTCCCACTCCCCTGTTGCTAACCCTCCATGTGATCTCCATTGCTGTGTTTCTGTTCCTGTTCTAGCTGTTTGCTTAGTTTGCTTTTGTTTTAGGTGTGGTTGTTAATACCAGTGAGTTTGCTGTCTTTTTACTGTCCTATTTTTTATCTTCTTTTTCTTAGATGAGTTCCTTTAACATTTCATATAATAAGGGCTTGGTGATGATGAACTCCTTGAACTTGACCTTGTCTGAGAAGCACTTTATCTGCCCTTCCATTCTAAATGACAGCTTTGCTGGATAGAGCAATCTTGGATGTAGATCCTTGCCTTTCATGACTTGGAATACTTCTTTCCAGTCCTTTCTTGCCTGTAAGGTCCCTTTTGAGAGATCAGCTGACAGTCTGACGGGAACTGCTTTGTAGGTGACTGTCCCCTTATCTCTTGCTGCTTCTAGAATTCTCTCCTTCATTTTAATCTTGGCTAATGTAATGATGATGTGCCTTGGTGTTCCTCCTTAGGTCCAAGTTCTTTGGGACTCTCTGAGCTTCCTGGACTTCCTAGATGTCTATTTCCTTTGCTAGATTGGGGAAGTTCTTTATTATTGTTCAAATAAGTTTTCCACTTGTTGCTCTTCCTCTTCCCCTTCTGGTACCCCTGTAAATTTGGATGTTGGGATGTTTCAAGATGTCCTGGAGGTTCCTAAGCCTCTCCTCATTTTTTTGAATCCTTGTTTCTTCATTCTTCTGTGTTTGGTTGTTTCTTTCTTCCCTCTGGTCCACTCCATTGATTTGAGTCCCAGTTTTCCTCCCATCACTATTGGTTCCCTGTGTGTTTTTCTTCATTTCACTTATTTTAGCCTTCATTTGTTCATCTAATTTGCGACTAAAATCAACCAATTCTGTGAGTATCCTGATCACCAGTGCTTTGAACTGTGCATCTGATAGGTTGGCTATTTCTTGGTCGCTTAGATGAATTGACGAATTGACTCTGGGGCTTTGATCTGTTCTCCCATTTGAGCCATGTGTTTTTTTTTTTTTTTGGGTCTGGTCGCTCTGTTAAGTAGTGAGGGGCGGAGCCTTGGGTGTTCCCCAGGGCGGAGCAGCCCAGTTGCTGAGTTGTGATGCTGTGTGTGGGGGCAGGGTCTGAGAACAATGGCCCTTGCTCTAGCTCTCTCTCTCGGATTCCAGTCTCTTCCACCACTTCCCCTTCACCTGGATTATCTGCGCACAAATGTAGGACCGCCGCACTGGGTCTGCCTATTGCCACCCAGTGCCCGGGGTCCACTAGCTGCCACCTATGTTCCTGGGATCCACCAGCTGATGCCTGTAAGCCCGGGTCTACCAACCTCCACCTTTTCCTGCCTTGACTCTGCCCCTCTTACCAATCTGGATGAATAGTTGTCAGACTTATGTTCAATTTTTCTATCAGTTCCGGTTGTTTTCTTGTTTCTAAATCTTTGTTGTCCTTAATTTTGGTTGTGCGAGGAGGTACAGTGTGTCCACCTGTGCTTCCATCTTGGCCGGAAGTCCTCAAGACTCTTGTTTTTACATATTAAATACCAACAAAAAAACTAGTTAAGGGAAAGAGGAACTTTATTGGAAGGCATGTCTTAGGGTCTTAGAAGGCTTGAACTGAGCATGTAGGACTTAGGAATGACAGAAACTGGAGTGATGGCATTCTCAGAACTGGTGGTCTGTTGACTGTCCCTTACAGTGGCTGCCATTAGCCTGATCTCAGTGGCTCCACTATGCAGCAACTGCCTCTCTGCTCCAGGTTCCTAGGAGGGAGTTGAAAGGCCTGCTTGGATCAAGTGTTCTTTCTGGTCAAGGACCCTGTGAATAGGGATCTTTCCTTAAGAAGGGAGTATTGTGAGCTAGGCAGCCACCCCAAGAAGTCTCTAGAACGTACCTCCCCTGACTGCCGTTACTGTTTTCATCCAATACCCAAGACAGTTTTCAGGAATTTTTAGTGATATAATAAGCAGAACATAATAAGCAGAACAAATACTGGGTGGCCATGTGCAGTTGCAGTTGCCCCGGGTTGCAGACACAGACACGCGCGCGCACATGCACACACAGAGGTAACAGTATCTAAAATGTCCTTTCATTTTGGGGAGGTGAAAGAGAGACCTTAGGGCTTCTATAGCTCAGTTCTTTTTTTTTGTTTTTAAACATTTTACTTATTTATCTTTAGAGGGGGAGGGAAGGAGAGAGAGAGGGAGAGAAATATCAATGTATGGTTGCCTCTTGTGCGTCCCTTGCTGGGAGCTGACCTGCAACCCAGGCATGTGCCCTGATGGGAATCAAACCGCAATCCTTTGGTTCACAGGCCCGCGCTCAATCCACTGAGCTACACCAGCCAGGGCTCAGTTCTTTATTTTATTGGCTTTAAGTGACAGACCTGGGAATCTAAACTCAGATTTTTCTTCTGACGTTTTCAGCTATGTCACTTGATCCCTATTATCACTGTGCAAACTTAGTATTAAGATTCCCATGGACCCTGAGTATTGATTTAATTTCTTTTTAAAGATTTTATTTATTTTATCTTTAGAGGGGAAGAGAAGGAGAGAGGGAGAGAAACATCAGTGTGTGGTTGCCTCTGTGTATCGCCTGCTGGGAACTGGCCTGCAACCGAGGCATGGGCCCTGACTGGGAATCGAACCACAATCCTTTGGTTTGCAGGCCCACGCTCAGTCCACTGAGCTACACCAGCCATGGCGATTTAAATTTATTTTTACTATAATATTACTTAAATTAGTATAAACTTAAATGTTGCTATAAGTTCCTTATACCTGCAACTTTTAAGCAAGTATAAAATTATAGCAAACTTACAAGTTATATACAAACAAAACTTTGAAACCAATAAAAATGATCAACAGTGCGAATATAATGTGTGTGTTTAGCTAAAACCAAATTGCTCCTTGGTATGTGAATGTGGTACTGATGTCCATGGTCAAATTGTCCCCACCACCCCATGCTTTCTCATTAACTCCTAAGAAATCACTGTAGGCTGACATTATTGAAGTTTTTGTTTTTTTAAATTGACTTTAGAGGGAGGGACAGACAGGCATCGATTTGTTGTTCCAGTTATTTATGCATTCATTGGTTGATTTTTATATGTGCCCTGACTAAGGATTGAACCTGCAACCTTAGTGTATTGGGACAATGCTCCAACCAACTGAGCTACCTGGCCAGGGTTGTTCTTCACATTTTGAACTTTGATCTTTTCCCAGGCTAGTGATATGCTGGGCGTTGGCAGCAAGCCATAGCCTCCAGTCAGCCATGCAGTCATAAGAGTTAAAAGTCGATGCTCTACAGTGTATTCATTGTACCAGATGATTTTGTCCAACTGTAGGTTAATGTAAGTGTTCTGCGCACATTTAAGATATGCTAGGCTAAGCTATGATGTTCAGTAGGTTAGGTGTATTAAACGCATTTTTAGGTCACTATATATATTTTCAGCTTATCACACTCCATAAGTAATTGAGGAGCATCTGTATAATCTAGATACTAGTTCCTTATCAGATGTATGACTTTGCAAATATTTTCTCCCATTCTATGGATTGCATTTTCACCCTCTTGATAGTATTATTTAAAGCACAAAAGTTTTCTGTTTTGATGAAGTAAGTTTTTTTTTCTTTTGTGTGTCTAATGTAAGAATCCACTCTGGCTGGGTGGCCCAATTGGTTGGAGCATCGTCTTGTACAACAAATAGTTGAGGGTTTGATTCCTGGTCAGGGCACATACCTGGGTTGTGGGTTTGATCCCCAGTCAGGGCATGTACGGGAGGCAACTGATTGATGCTTCTCTCTCACATTGATGTTTCTCTCTCCTGGCCCTCCTCTCTCAAATCAATGAAAAGCATATCTTGGGTAAAGATTAGAAAAAACAAATTAAAAAGAATAGTAAGAATACATTTTCAAATCGTTGGTCATGAATATACCTCTATGTTTTTTATCAGACTTTTGTAGTTTTAGTTCTTACATTTAGGTCTTTAACTCATTTTAAATGAATTTTTGTGTGTGGTGTGAGATACAGTGCCCAACTTCATTCTTCTGCATGTGGCTCCATAGTTGTCTTAGCACTATTTGTCGAAAAGACTTTTTTCTCATTGAATTGTGTTAGCATCCTTGTTGAAAAATTATTTTATTCTAGGCACATAGGTTTATTTCTGGACTCTTCATTCTATTACATTGTTGTATATTTTGCTTTGTAATTAGTTTTGAAATCAGAGTATGAATCCTTCAACTTTGTTCTTTTTCAAAGAAGTCAGCTGGATTCTGACAGGGATTATGTTGAATTTTGGGGATTATTGCAATCTTAATACTAAGTATTCTGATTTGTGAGCATAGGATGTTTTTCTATTTGTTTATACTTTTAATTTCTTTTACCAGTGTTTTATAATTTTCAGAGGTAAGTTTAGAACTTTTGTTAAATTTATTTCTGAATATTAAAAAATTTTTATTTATTGATATGAGAGCGAGATCAGTTTGTTGTTCCACTTATTTATGCATTCATTGGTTGATTCTTGTATGTGTCCTGACTGGGGATGAAACCCATATATTTGTCAGCTGGGACAACATTCTAACGAAGTGAGCTACCTGGCCAGGACTATTTTTAAATATTTTATTTTTTTATACTGTCATAAATGGAATTATTCTCTTAATTTTAGTTTTGGATTATTAACTGCATGTATGTAGAAATTCAGTTGATATTTGTGTATTGTTTTTTGTGTTCTGCAACCTTGCTGAACTCTAATAGCTTTGTAGTGGATTTCTTAGGATTTTCCATGTACAAGATTGTTATCTGCAAATAGAGGTAGATTTACTTCTTTTTTTCCAGTTTGGATGCTTAGATTTACTTCTTTTTTCCAGTTTGGATGCTTTTTATTATTTTTTCTTATCTAATTGTTCTGGTTGGAACCTCTAGTCCACAAGTGGCAAACAGAAGGCCCGTGGGCCGAATCCGGCCCTGCAGCTTGTTTTTCCAGCCTGGCACCTTGTTTCCATCCGGCGGCAGCGCTGAGCTCTCGCTTAACTGTTAAGGAATAGTTACGTTTATACAGTCCTAAAGTTACATTCGGCCCTTTGAAGGCAACTACAAGGCTGATGTGGCCCCCGGTGAAAATGAGGTTGACACCCCTGCTCTGGTACAGTGTTCAATAGAAGTGGCAAATGCAGACATATTTTGTTGCTGTTCCTGACCTTACAGGAGAGCATCCAGTCTCTCTCCATTAAGTATGATGTCAGATATGGCTTCATCTGGCTTGGTCAGATTGAGACTGTCACGTGTTGTTTCTAGCGTGTTGAGTGCTTTCCTCATAATCATAACGTTGGATTTTGTCAGATGCTTTTTTGTGTCTAATGAAATGATTGTATGGTTTATAGCTTTTGCTTTTTATTCTATTAATATGGTATAGTGCATTGATTGAATTTTGAATGTTAACCCACTTTTATATTTCTGGATAAATCCTACTTGGTCATGGTGTATAATTCTTCTTACATGTTGTTAGATTTGGTATGCTAGTATTTCATTGAAGATTTTTGCATTTGTATTCATAGAAATGTTGATCTGTAGTTCTTTGATGATATCTCTGACTGGTTTTGGTGTCAGGGTAACACTGGCCTTGTAAAATAAGTTTGGAAGTGTTCCTTCTTTCATATTTGGAAAAGTTTTTGAAGAATCAGTGTTCATTATTCACATGTTTGCTAGAAAGGACCAGTGAAGTCATCTGGGCCTGGGCCTTTCTTTGTGGATAGCTTTTTGATAACAGATTCAATCTCTTTCCTTATAGGTTTATTCAGATTGTCTGTTTCTTAAGTTTTGGTAGTTTGTGTCTTTCTAGGAATTCATGTGTTTCATCAAAGGTATCTAGTGTATTGGCATACCATTGTTCCTAGTATTCCTTTATCATCATCATTATTTCTGTAAAGTCAATAGTGTCTTCATTTTTGATTCTGATAATTTGAATATTTTCTTTTGTTCTTGGTCAGTTTAGCTAAAGGCTTGTCTTTTTAAAGAACAAGCCTTTGGTTTTACTGATTTCAGAAATATTGTTTTTCTATTCTCTATGTCATTAACTTCTGCTCTAATATATTTTGTTTCCTTTTTTTGCTTGCTTTAGGTTTAGTTTGCCTTTAGTTTTCTGGTGTTTTAAGGTGGAAGGTTATTGATTTGAGGTCTTTCCTGCTCTGGTATTTGAGCACTAATATGATGATTTTCTTTTTATCTCTAGGAATATAAGACTTACAAGGAGAACTTTCTGAAGCGCTTCCAGCTCACCAAGCTGCCTCCATATCTAATTTTTTGTATTAAGAGATTCACTAAGAACAATTTCTTTGTGGAGAAGAATCCAACTATTGTCAACTTCCCTATTACGTGAGTATTACCCTGCTTCACTTTCTTTTAGGGGGAGTGAGCCTGAATTTCTTTTCATGTTTTTGTAGCACAATTTTTTTTTTAAGATTTTGTTTATTTTATTTTTAGCAAGAGGGGAAGGGAAGGAGAAAGAGGATGAGAAACATCAATGTGTGGTTGCCTCTTGTGCACCCCCCCGGGGACCTGGCCTGCAACCCTGACTGGGAATCAAACCTGTGACCCTTTGCTTCTTAGGCCCATGCTCAATCCACTGAGCACCAGGCAGGTGTCGCACCACTATTAATTTTGGACTGTTTAGTTGGAAATCGCAAGGAACAGAGCCTACCCACACTACATAAGTCAAGAGTTTTTATTTGAAGGCGACAAATATTTCAAGGTTCTCAAGGATAGATGTTTACATGGAAGTTATCCCCTTTTACCTTCTATCCTGTTGCTTGCTGGGAATCGTAGTCTTTCATTGTAGGGAAAAATAGTTTATAAAAGTAGGGTAGGACAGGTGGGAGTCTGCCAGGTTTTGAAGATAATCCTGAGCAGTTCAAGTTCGTCTATTCGTGGTCATCACAGCTTCTTGCACACTGTAGTTAGGTGTGGACAGTGAGGATGACTCCAGATTTGTTTCTCACCTTGGGGTCCTTCTATCTTATTTTTACTCCAGAAAGTAAAGTCTGGAATGTGTCCAGTTTTTCCCTATTGATGAGGAAGTTGCAAATTTTGATGTATGGCCTTATTTTTAACTAACCATGCAGTTGTCTCTTTATGAACATTTGTGAGTATTTTAATGCAAAATTGGGAGGTGTTGTACCAGGTGCTTTTTCTTTACCACACTCTAATTCAGAAAGCTCCTGCAAAGCCCTTTTCAGGGTAGGCAGTTGACTTTTCATTCTCAGAGACATGGTGCTTCACATGTTGAAGAAAGCATCTCAGAACGTAGATAAACCAGTAGCGGGGCTCGCAGGAAGAAATGTGGGTGTCTGTGTATTGACCTTTAACTAAGGTAGCAGTTTCTTTCTTTTTTCTTTTTTTTTTAAATATATTTTATTGATTATACTATTACAGTTGTCCCATTTCTCCACATCATTCCCCTCCACCCTGCACACCCCCTCCCACCCACATTCCCCCCTTTAGCTCATGTCCATGTGTCATAAGTTCATTAGCCTCTACAATTTTCCACACTATTCTTGCCCTCCCCCTGTCTATTTTCTACCCAGCATCTATGCTACTTATTCTCTGTACCTTTTCCCCCCTCCTCCACCGACTCTCCTGTTGCTAACTCTCCATGTGATCTCCACTTCTGTGGTTCTGTTCCTGTTCTAGCTGTTTGCTTAGTTTGCTTTTGTTTTAGGTGTGATTGTTAATATCAGTGAGTTTGCTGTCTTTTTACTGTCCTATATTTTATCTTCTTTTTCTTAGATGAGTTCCTTTAACATTTCATATAATAAGGGCTTGGTGATGATGAACTCCTTGAACTTGATCTTGTCTGAGAAGCACTTTATCTGCCCTTCCATTCTAAATGAAAGCTTTGCTGGATAGAGCAATCTTGGATGTAGGTCCTTGACTTTCATGACTTGGAATACTTCTTTCCAGTCCCTTCTTGCCTGAAAGGTCTCTTTTGAGAAATCAGCTGACAGTCTGATGGGAACGCCTTTGTAGGTTAACTGTTTCCTTATATCTTGCTGCTTCTAGGATTCTCTCCTTCATTTTAATCTTGGCTAATGTAATTATGATGTGCCTTGGTGTTCCTCCTTGGGTCCAAGTTCTTTGGGACTCTCTGAGCTTCCTGGACTTCCTGGAAGTCTATTTCTTTTGCTAGATTGGGGAAGTTCTCCTTTATTATTTGTTCAAATAAGTTTTCCACTTGTTGCTCTTCCTCTTCCCCTTCTGGTACCCCTGTAAATTTGGATGTTGGGATGTTTCAAGATGTCCTGGAGGTTCCTAAGCCTCTCCTCATTTTTTTTGAATTCTTGTTTCTTCCTTCTTTTCTGTTTGGTTGTTTCTTTCTTCCCTCTGGTCCACTCCATTGATTTGAGTCCCAGTTTTCCTCCCATCACTATTGGTTCCCTGTGTGTTTTTCTTCATTTCACTTATTTTAGCCTTCATTTGTTCATCTGATTTGTGACCAAAATCAACCAATTCTGTGAGCATCCTGATCACCAGTGCTTTGAACTGTGCATCTGATAGGTTGGCTATCTCTTCATCGCTTAGTTGTATTTGCTCTGGGGCTTTGATATGTTCTTCTGTTTGGGTTTTTTTTTGTGGGGGGATCTGTTCAAAGCTGTTAAGTAGTTAGGGGCAGAGCCTTAGGTGTTCACCAGGGTGGGGCAACCCGGTCAATGGGTTGTGACGCTGTATGTGGGGATGGGGTCCGAGAGGGAACAATGGCGCTTGCTCCGCTCTCTGTTGGATTTCAGTCCCTTTCACCACTTCCCCCAAGCAAACTGGGCCTTTCTGGTGCTGATTCCCTTGTGGGTGGGTACATTCTAGGACCCTGTGGGTCTCTCCAACGAACTCTCCTGTGAGGCTGGGAGTCTCTCCTGGCACCTCAACCCCCACAGGTGTTTTCAATTGGTGTTTTGAGACTTTATTTCCCTGCTCTGGGACCCTGGGTTGTGCCATCTGTCTCGCTCCCCAGTTTCACCTGCACACGATTGTGGGACCACCCCTTCAGCTGGCCATCTTTCACGTCATGCCCCGTTTCACAATCTCTGCCTGGCTGGGTCTGCCAGCCCACTGCCTTAGCACCCAGGGTCCGCCCACTGCCGTCCTGCGTGCCCGGGGGTTTGTTACCTGCTGCCTTGTGTGCCCGGTGCCACCGTTTTTTTTGCGGCAACCCCTCTCTGCCTGCCTGACTCTGCTCCTCCTGCTATCTGGATGAATGTGTCTATTTTAATTCCTTGGTTGTGGGACTTTATGCAGTTCATTTTTCCGTCATTTTGGTTGATATTTTATTTCTAAATTGTTTTCCTTATTTTGGTTGTGTAAGGAGGCACAGTGTGTCTACCTACCCCTCCATCTTGGCCGGAAGTGAAAGTTTTTAATAACTTCTTAGTAAGCATTTATTATAGCCCTTTACTTTGCAGTAACTGGTATACATTTATATTCAACTGATGGGTAGAGTTCAACAAATAAAACACAAAAAGATATTTTATTCCAAGTATAGTAAGAATATTATTTTATATTTGAAAGTGTTCAGATATTAAAAATAAATTTGATGTTTCTAAGCCCCAGTTGAAGAACCTAGTCAGTGGTTTCTTTCGGCAACTAGAACTGAGAAATTGGGGAGCTGTGGGGCAGCCAAGGTGGGGCACATAAAGAAGAGAAAGCCGGGCTGCACAAGGAGGGAGAAGAATAAAGCTGGGGTCAAAAGCAGGAAGGAGGGCAAGTAGCTCTCTTAGATCCTGCTTTCTCCTGTGCCTGGTTCCAGCTCCATTTCCTAGCCTGAAAATCTTTTTTTTTTTTTTAAGATTCTATTTATTTTTGGAGTAAGGGAAGAGAAGCAGAAAGAGAGGGAGAGAAACATTAGTGCATGATTGCCTCTTGAGTACCTCCTGCTGGGGACCTGGCCTGCAACCCAGGCATGTGCCCTAACGGGGAATCAAACCCATGACCCTTTGGTTTCCAGGCTGGCATTCAGTCCACTGAGCCACATCAGCCAGGGCTGAAAATCGTGAATAAATTCCTCTTTTGCACTTAAGCTATGGGTTGGTTTCTATTACTTGTCACTATTCTGCTTGGCTAAAAGAAAGACAATCAAATAAAGAAGCAATGTCCCAGAAAATCAAAGAAAAATAAATCAGAATGCTTGGTTTGCCCTACTGAAGTTGTTACTGTGATTACATGCAGTGGCGGCCTACATAATCATGTGGTCAGGTCTTCCATGGCCTGAGGCCAGAGACCTGGCATTGCCGGAACACTGAAGCTGCATCTGATTCCCAGGCCAGGCAGGGGATGAGGCAGTTACACCTGTTGTCTTACTTAGTCCTCCCATCTCATCGTAGAAGAGCCTTAGGTTATGTAACCTGCTTAAACTCATGCATAGCTCCGAAGTGGAACAGCCTGGATTCTAGTTCAAGTTTTATGACTCTAGGCCCTACACTACACTTGACTGCTAGAGATGCTTTTAAAATGTGCTTTTCTCCCAGAGTCAGTCTTTCTAGTTTGACTCATTTTTATGGCAGATTATGTGAATTTCCACAAACCTGGGCTTCCTTGGGTCTGCAAACCTACCTAGATCCAGGGTTCTAAATACAGGCTCCAACAGATTTGGGGTCCATTTGTGTAAGACAGTTGCTGTAACCTGGTAGTCGTTGATCTTCTGGCTTTATTTTTATCATCACCAGAAATGTGGATCTGAGAGAGTACTTGTCTGAGGAAGTTCAAGCAGTACATAAGAATACCACCTATGATCTGATTGCCAACATTGTACATGATGGCAAGCCCTCCGAGGGCTCCTACCGGATCCACGTGCTTCATCATGTGAGTAGCACAGGGTAGCAAAAATAGGTGTTGTTTCTTTGGCATTACAAGAGGGCAGCTCCCTTCAGTTTGCCCTTTCTTCATCCTGATGTTGGGATTCTGCAAGAAATGAAGCTTGGTCAGTGGTGAGTTTAAAGCAGTGGTTCTCAATTTCAATTGTACATTGGACTCATCTAGGAATTTTAAAGTAAATCTGATATTTGGGTACCACCTCAGGCCAGTTACATTAGGACCATGTAATTTGTGCCTGTGTTGGTTTTCAACTCTGGTAGAGGCCAAGGATGCTGCTAAATATTCTACAATGCACAAGAAGCAAAGAATTATCTGGCCTGAAATGTCAGTCAGGGTTAAGAGTCAGCATTAGGGTATCTGGAGGTGGGAATCAGATATCACTGATGTGTTAAAGTTTCCCAGGAGGGTCCATTTCATTGTGCAGCCAGACTAGAGCCTCACCTCAACCATGGAGTCCTCGGACTGGCATCACTGACATCCTGAGAACATCATTAGAGATGCAGAACCTTGGGCCCCACCCAAGCCTACTGAGTCAGAAGCTGCATTTTTAAAAAGGATTTTATTGATTTAATTAAATTTATTTTTATTTTTAAGTTTTATTTTTTTAGTTAGAGGAGAAGGGAGGGAGATGGAGAAGGAGAGGAACATTGATTAGTTGCCCCTTGCATGCCCCTAACTGGGGACCTGGCCTGCAACCCAGGCATGTACCCTGACCAGGAATTGAACTGGTGACCTTTCAGTTTTTAGGACAATGCCCAACTCACTGAGCCACACCAGTCAGGGCTGTTTATTTAATTTTAGAGAGACAGGACAGGAGGGAGAAAAAGAGGGAGAGAAATACTGATGTGCAAGAGAAACATTGTATGCTTCCTGACCAGGACCAAACCCACAGCCTAGGTATGTGTCCTGACCGGGAGTTGAATCCACAATCTTTTGTTGCATGGGACAACACTCCAACCAACTGAGCCCCCCTGCCAGGGCAGGACACTTGTTCTTGAGGATTTCTGTGTTCTTTGGGGTGGGGGGTGTGAATGTCCATTTTTAGTTTCTGATAGTTAACACTGTACATCCTAGGTGAGTGTGTCCAATTGGTCATTTCTGAGCAGCAAAGAGACATCTTAGGTGAGGAGTAGAGGACTTTTTCTTTTTTCTCTTTATAGTTCACCTAAATTTTTCTTAAAATGTATAGGGTTTGGGCTCCCGCTATACTAAAAGGACTCTTCAGCAGGAATTGTGTTTGCCAAGGTCAACACCCCAAAAGCTCTTTAAACTGAACAATACCTAGCAGAGGTCATGCACCCTTTTACCCAGGGCTTTTGCGGGTGATAGTCTCATGGCTATTCTGATTCTTCTTCTATGGTCCTTTCTTTGTACACACTTTTGGTTTTGGGGCGCAGACTAACCAGCCCTTCATATTTTTTTCAGGGGACAGGCAAATGGTATGAATTACAAGACCTCCAGGTAACTGACATCCTTCCCCAGATGATCACGCTGTCAGAGGCTTACATTCAGGTGGGTCGGCCACAGGTTTGGTCAGTGCTGAATCGATAGGGTCAGTGAGAGGAACAGTGTGCGTGAAGGCAGGAAGTGGGGTTGAATTAGGGCCTTGGTTGGGCTGGGTGCCTGTTGGGATGCCCTGAGGAGTGAGATTACATGGCCTTGGGAGTCCAAGAGATACTCAGAGAGGAGAAGAGCAGGGGAGCGTGGAAGATTTCTGAGTGAGCAAGGGTGTTATGTTTATGGCCAGGTTAGTTTTGCAGAGGTGTGTGATCTGATTTCAAGGAGGAGGAGCCTGGAATCATCAGCACACCAGTTAGGAGTCGACTCTGAAGCTCTCCCTATTTCTCTAGGCAGACTTAGCGCTGTTTGTGACTCTGCAGCACTTTCTACCTGTCTTGGTTGGAGCACCAACCGTCTCATTTTAACTGTGTTCTCTGTTGGATTTGAGAGCTGGTGTGGAGCAGTGTGTTTGTCTTCTCTTTGCAACTGCCCTGGTGCCTGGTGAAGAAGAAAGACAGACTACCAACAAGCTCTAGCTTTATAAAAAATAGGCAGACCCTTCTCATCCTAGAGTTAACTCCTAGCAACTTTGTCTAAGTTTACAGATTTGACTGAGTTCTTTTTTAGAAAGGGAGTTTGGAATGAGAAGTAAGAGAGGGGGATGGATGGATCGAAAAGTGAACATCGAATGAAAGGGAATTTTCTGAAAGATGAGTTATCTTCAGGGGACTTAACAAATGTGTAAGTTGAGCCACAGGCTGTCTGTTGCCTAGGGTAGAATAGGTATTTTACAAATATTTGTAGATTGAATGCCAGGTCATAAATATCTATTGTACTCATTTCTTACAGATTTGGAAGAGGCGAGATGATGAAACCAACCAGCAAGGGGCTTGAAGGAGGAGAGGTCAGGGCTTTGCTTCCAGGGGACTTAGGATGAATATGTAAATAAGAGTACTGAAGCTGTAACTGAACAGAGGCCGGCTGGCTCATTTCCGGGGCCAGCCCAGTTTGCATGGGTTGGGTTCATACCGGAGTGTCAGAGGGCCCACCTGCCTGGGACGGCCCTGTGCTGTCACCCAGCTGTTCCTTGATCAGTCTGTGCTAGATTGGTGTTCTTCCTGTCTAGCTCCCCTCTAACTCCAGCAGGCCAGACTCTTTTACAGATGTATGTAATTTATTTGAGTAGCTGCGAGTATCTGAAGGACAAGATAATTTTTTCTAAGCATCCAAGCCTAAGGATTCTAGGAATAGGAACATGAAGTCAGTAGCATCCTTTTCCTATCATAGGTAGAGAGTTTTCCTGTGGTTTTCATCATTTTCTGACATTTTTTGGGAATGAATAAAATGTTTTCCTATTTTTAAACCAGCCTCTTGTTTTATGTCCTTCCCTTAGGCAGTTTCTTTTAAGCCTCACAGACTTTCCTACAGTCTGTTATCTGGTGGACATCATGTTTGTGTTTTCCTGTCAGCTTGTGGGTGGTGTGTCAGTAACAAAATATCTGATTAAAAGTGATAAATTATAATTGTACTTAACAAGAAGCCTGGAGGTGAGTGGTTTTAGCCCGTAGTGCAGGGCTCTGTGAGGGAAGAGGGAAGGAAGAGGATCTCACTGCAATGCAGTTCTGAGTCTCAGCCAGGCCAGCTGCAATGAGCCCAGAGCAGCGATTGCCCATCAGAAGAATCAAGCAGAAATGGCTTTCATCAAGCCCAGCCCTGATTAGGAGCAGTCTGGGGAAGTGAGACTGGCCTGGGCACTGGCAGATCCGAAGATGCGGGAGAGCTGAAGATACTGCAGCTGGTGGCAGTCAGTCAGCTGCAGCAAGTTCTCTTACAGGGCGATGGGAGCTGTGCACTTCTGTGGCCGCCACCCTTCTGGGACACAGTGCTGTCCTTATTTGCGTCTCTGACAGCTTCAGTGTTTCTTTGCAGCCTCCTCTTCCTCTATCCAGCTGTTAAATGCTGGGGTTCCTCAGGTGAGGCCCTCTTCTCCCAGTTTACTTTTTCCATGGACCGTTTCAGCTATACCTGTGGCTTCACTTGTCACTTTAGGGGAGATGACTCCAATCTTAATCCCAGACTTCTTTAAATTGTCAAGTTTAGAGCCAGCTGCCTACTTGATGTATTTTGGGTGTCTTAAAGTTGACTCAATTGCAACATTGTTTAAAACTGAGCTTGTGAATTTTCTCATACCTGACCCCTTTTCTGGTTCCTATGTAGGCGAAGGGTTCCACCATTCATCCGGTTACATAAACTAAAAATTACTCTTCTCTCATCCTCACTTTCCTTGTCTAATCCATTATTAAATCCTATTAATTTCACTTTGTGTTTCTTGAATTTTCCCACTTCTTTGCATTCTCTGCCAATGTCTAGTCTAACCTAGTGTTAGCCTAGTCCAGGGCCAATCAGGAGAAAGGAACTATAATTTGATCAGGGGGTATTATAAGTTCAAGAGTTATTAACTAATGGGGTTAGCTAGTAATAGAGAACTCTAAAGAAGGTAGGAACAGCAGATACAGGAACAGCTACTTCTAGGGCTCACAGAAGGGTCCAAGGCCAAGATCCAGACTTTGCTGAAAATCTTTCCTTGGAACCTGTCAAATCTCTCCAGTGCGTTAGAAAAGCTGTTTACGGGGCAGTGTCTCACTTTGCCACTAGGCTGCCTGTGGAGTGGGGGCATGGCCAGTGAGGCTGCCGGGTGCAGGGTGCTGCTCTGCTATGCGTGGTGGGAGCCAGGTGCCCGGGAATCTGCGGGAATCTGCGGGAATCTGCGAGTGCTGCGGGAGCCCGATGCGGGATCCCAATGCGGGAGGAAGCTGCATGTGCTGCTTTCCGTGAGCACCCTGGTACCTGGGAAGCAAAGCCCTTTCTTTCTGCAGTGTGTCCCCAGTGTCCTCTCAGGCAAAACTTCAATGTTAGCTGACATGTCAGCTCAAGGAGAAATTTAAAGGTCCCGGATCCACCTTCACAGAGCAGGCAAGAAAGGGTGAAGTGGGAGCTGAGAGTGCTGAATTGGTAACAGGCACAGGCCACCTCTTTGATGATGCAGCTGCCACGTGCGCCCTCACACATGGAACTCCTGTACAACGACAGCAAAGAAAGCGGTTTCTGCCTGGCAAAAGCAACTAGCCTTCTTACCAGTGAGCAAGTTTTCAAACTTTTCTAAAATGAGATGCACAGTCCAAGAGTCATGTAATTCATTGATGGGTAAACTGTTTGTTCCTCAAATCCAGTCACAGTTCCACGGAATATTCTGTTACCCAAACATGGTTGTGAAGGTAGCTTCCAACAAATTTCATATAAAATAAAGATGGGAAGAAGGGAAAAATGGTTAGCGTATACAAATTACGGAGGTATAACAAGCACATGGAAAATAAGCCGAGTTACTTGTACTCAGTTCTGTAATTGGCCACAACCCTGCAACTGCTACCTGTTCTTCCGCTGCCCTTCCATGTTTACTCTGCCCTAAGCCGGGGCCTCAGCTCGGGGTTCTTCACTTGGTAGAGTGATCCAAGTCTTTAGTCCCCAAGGGCCTGACTCCTTAATTGTCCTGCCGCTGCCCCCTCTTGGGGGTTGCTGTAGTTTTTGCATTAGCCTTTACTGTTGGACGTAGTTCATCTCGCCTGCATGGTGTAGAAGGAACCCAGTTTCCCCTCGGTAATCAGGGGCAGTCACTCTGTCCTCTTTAACTCTTGCTCTCTTACCTCTCTGACTTCACTTACCTGCTCAGTACCATGTATATTTCTAACTGACAGCACTCATTCCATTATATTCCATTTTTCTGTGATTCTGTGGTTAATGACTGTCTTCCCGTTAGACTCAGCTCTAAGAGGACAGACGGGAACTGTTTTATGGGAATGCTTGGCACTTAGGAGTTAATCATTAATGTTCATCGAGCAAATGGTATCATGCCAAACCTCTGTTCTCCATATCCTGCACAAAATATTTTGTCTCTTTACACTCTCCCAAGATGTTGATAGTTGATACCACTGCCTGCAGGGTTGGGGACCACTGCTCAGAGCTGACTGTCATGTCCTGTGTACAGTAGCTTAAGGCCCTTTGCGGGTGACGTAGGGCTTGCTTCCACCACTGCTGTCCGAGCCGGAGACCTGGCTGGCATGTCTTACAGCTGTGACCCCAGCATCTGCTTCCTCTTGGAGACCTCGGGCTCTGTCCGGCCAGTGCGAGCTGCAGATGAGAACGAGATTCCGCTTTCTCAGCCGGAACTCACAAAGGAAAAGGTACGTACGTGGAAAACGTATCCTAAATTTAAAAGATGTGATAGGGGAAAACTTGCCACCTACAGGACAGTAAATGAATGAGTACACCTGGTATATTTTTACTGGTAGAACAGTGGACAGAACACTCCAAGGGAAAATTGGGCAAAACACCCACATAAGCATTTCACAAAAGATGAAATATAAATGGCCAATAAACATGTAAGAAATGGTTACTCAGTAACAAAAGAAGTGAAAATTAGAACAACCAATGAAGTCCTTTTAGTATTTTAGATCAGCAAAGATTTGAAAGACCACCAATACCCACCTTGGTGGGAGTGGACATGGTCCTGCTTCTTGCTGGGGCAGGAGTTGGTGTGTTGCACACCGAGGGGCAGTTTGGTGACACCGCCTGCGCGAACGAACAGTCAAGACATGCATGGGTTTTTGTCCCCAAACTTCACATCTTGGAACTGATCAGATATTAATAGTTGATACTTAAAAATGGTAGTTTGTATAAAGAAAAAAGTATGAGCCAATTAACAGTGATGATAGGTATCTATATTTATTGATCCGGAAAGGTTATTTTTGAATGAACAAAGGAGTTTACAAAGCAGCGTGTATAGGATGCTCCCACTTAAAAACCTGTCATATCTGTTTTGTGTGCGTGCAGAGGAAAGTTCGGAATGATATGTAATGTTACAATGATTGTGTTGTGGATTTTAAACCTTGGTTATTAACGAGGGAACATAAATGTCACTTTTTATTTCTTTGTAGTTGAACTAGATAGTTTTGGCTCTTAAGCCCCCAAACGTCCTATTTCCATTTGAAAATAACTCAGTCTGTTGTTGTTTAATAATACTTAGCTCCTCTTGGGTAACTACCCACTGAATCCTCCTTCCGTTTCCTGGGAGTGATTCACAGACGGCCAGATCACCAGCAGCGAGGTTGGCGACATGCTCTCGGTGGTCTGTAGGGCTCCACCGAAGCATCACGCATCTTGCCTGGTCTCCACCTTCCTGTGCCTGCATTGGCGACACATGTCAGACTTCTCAAGGTCCACGAAATCTGTGAGTGCTTTGCCCACAGTCATGGGTTCTTGTGGCCCCACCATTTTGTTCGATTCTGACAGTCTCTTAGGCCGGTTGTATGCATGCTCCCCCGTATCACGTCGGGGCACCCTTCGAGGTGGTCCTCAGGTCTGTCTAGGCCTCTCTTTAAGGCTGTTCTCTTCATTCTTTTTAGTGTGTTGGAGTCAAGTTTCCCTAAGGAGCTCATGTTCTCACACCACACTCTGGAAAGTGAAGAACAAGTGCTTTCTGCTGTTGGGCCCTAACTCCTCTTGGGGCTTTCTCCCTGCACTCTTCTTGGATGCAGGAGGCTGGGCACGTGGGCCCTCTGACTCAGCTACGGCCACTTTCTGCCCGTTCTCCCATTAGCTAATCACCTGACCTCCGCTGGAGCAAAGCCTCCTTTTCCATTATCAGGAGCTCTTTCCAATGCTTGCCCATCTGATAATCTATTAATGCCTTCCCTCCTTCACGGTTTGGCTCTTCATTGTCCCAACCAATCTTCTGAAAAAATTTAAATGCTCTTCTTTATGGGACTTTGGTTTTGCAATTGAAATGATGACTTTAAAGACAATAGTCTGCTATAGATTTATAAAACTTTACTTAAAAGTTTAAATTCAGAGTCTGAGAATTTGTGTGTATCATCCTTTCCTCAAGAGCAGGGCTCTGGCTGGTTTGGTCCGTGGATTGGGTACCAGCCTGCAAACCAAATGGTCGCAGGTTCAATTCCCAGTCAGGGCACGTGCCTGGGTTGTGGGCCAGGTCCCCAGTGGGGGGTGCTCAAGAGGCAACCACACATTGATGTTTCTGTCCCTCTCCCTCCCTTCCCCTCTCTCGAAAAATAAATAAATAAAATCTTTTTAAGAAAAGAAAGAAGGATGTCTAGAAAGCTCCCCACTTGGTGCTTCAGTGGTAGATGGGCATGGAAAATGGATGGAAAAGCATACATCCTGCTTGAGTGCTCTCCTGGGGCTGGTGGGGTTGTGGGTGAGCCCCACTCTTGTCTGGTCTGCAGTTTCTGAGTTTTCTAGAACAAACAGTAAGAAATATGATAAAAGTTCTTTTGTAATTTAAAGGACACTTCCAGGCATTTAGGCCTTTAATGCTAAAGGTTTACATATTCCTTTTACTGCGTTTTGAGTTTTTGGAACCCAGCCACCTCACCTCATCACAGAGAGTGGGCTCTGGGAGCGGGGAGTTGAGGGGGTGGTCAGGCTAGAAGCAGTTATAAGAGGGAGAGGTGACACAGGCACCTACTTGTTCATCCAGGAGGGGAGTGAGGGCCCCCAATTAACTACCTTCATGGTGAGGCTGTGGCCTCTGCAGCATCTTGAAGGACAGTGTCTTTTTCTTTTTTTTTTTAATATAATTTTCAGTGAGCTCTTTTTTAAGATTTTATTTATTTATAGAGAAGGAAACGGAAGGAGAAAGAGAGGGAGAGAAACATCAATGTGTGGTTGCCCTCACATGTCCCCAACTGGGGACCTGGCCCGCAACCCAGGCATGTGCCCTGCCTGACTGGGAATCGAACCGGCAACCCTTTGGTTCACAGGACCGTGCTCAATTCTTTTTCTTTTTAGTACAAGGAAATAGGACTTTATTAGCATTGTTATAGGCCCTGCATGACGTAAGGCCTAATCCTTAGCACGCATAACACCAACTGTGCTTTGAGGAAGTAAATCGGCACAAATCCAAACAACCTGGAATTTCAGATAAAAGTTGGATTCTCACTTTACAAAAAGATGAAAAGAAAACCCCTTTTTACATCTTAAGCAACAGAACGTTTAAAATTTGAAAGTTTGCCCAGTCACCTTCCCACCAGTCCTTGATCATGCCAGAGATTTCCTGATTAAAAAAAAAAAAAAACCAAAAACCTTAAAGACTTCATGTCTGGCTTTTATGGCACTTTATGTTCTCATTTTTTATTCTTCTAAGTTTTGAGTTTTGTGGAAGTGCTAGCACACTATTTATAAAAGCTAGTGTCTTGTGTAAGTGGAGATGCAGTGAGGCAGGGCCCAGCTCCTATCCCTCTCCCCTTGGAGCTGGGGGAGGATGCTGTGGGGCCGTGGGAGTTGGCTGGCTCCCGTGGGCAGGGGGAGGCTGGGCTGGGCTGGAGCTCCTTCTCACAGACAGCCTCCAGAAGATGCTCCGTGGCCGTGCCTCACCCCCGGAGAGGATGTGCGTGGCTCTGATTTTGGGCTGTGGTTACAGATAGGATGGTAGGATGGACAAGACCGACACAGGACTGAGGGCACAAGTTTGCAGGCTCGTGGTCCACCAGCTTAAGGTCCAGATTTTTTAAAAGGTTTTATTTATTTATTTTTGGAGAGCGGGGAAGGGAGGGAGAAAGAGAGGGAAACATCAATTGGTTGCTGCTCCCATGCCCCCAACCAGGGACCTGGCCTGCAACCCAGGTATGTGCCCGACTGGGAATCTAACCAGTGAGTCCCATTCTTTCAGTTTGTGGGATTATGCCCAATCGCTGAGCCGCACCTTACGGCCCTTTTGAGGAAAGGACTGTGAGTGTGGGAGTGAAGGCTTCGCAGTGGGGGCAGGGAGCGTGAGGGGGAGCCTTGTCCTGTGGAAGAGCTCTGGAGTCCTGGAGAGGGCCTCACCGGTCCTTCCTCGGCTTCCCCTTCAGCACTGTATCTTTGCTGCAGACCTGTGGCCAGTTGTTGGCAGAGTTGGGACCAGAGCCTAGGCCTACAGTCCCAACCCACTGCCCTTCCTGTTTCAGCAGGGATGGTTGGCCTGGTTCTTCCTGGTTTGGGGAGACTGGGAGCTGGGAGAAGGCTGCTGACCCAGTCTCCTGGGCAGCTCCCCGACGCCTAGGTCCTGCTAGCTGTCATAAACTGGTCCCTGTGGGACAGGTCTGAGCTGGGGCAGACATTTCCTCCCCATTTTCTCCTCACTGCCTCCCACAGGGGCTTGTGATTGTAGGTTCCAGGAGCAGGGCCGGGCCTCCGCCTCAGAGGGAAGGGGTAGGCCCTGGGGTGTGAGCTCTGGGAGGGCAGGGCCTCCCTGTGTTACCGTTCTAGCCCTTGCCCCTGGAATGTGGCCTGGCTCCAGGACACACTACATTTTGAAAAAGTGAGTTTAGAAATGAATAAATGGCTATCATGTTAGGGGCTGCCTCTGAGCTAATTGTATAGTGGACCAAGTTTGCTCTCGGGGCTTCAAGTCCACTGTTGTTGTGTCTGTCCCTCTGAGGGTGACTTCCCTGCCCCGAGGACCCTGGTTACAGAGGCTGCATGTGACCCGCCCCTCCGTCCTAAGGTGATGGCTCTGAGATGAGACAGAAGAAGGAGAGCATCTCAGAGGGAGGGTCAGTTGATGGTGGAGTTCCTGTCAACATTTTGGGCAGCAAAGTCTGGTTTCCCCTGAGTTTCAGGAAAGGTTGGCGTTGGCCTGAATGCATCAAATACTGAAGAGCAGGAAGTGCAGAGGGTGGGCTGTGGCCTATGAGGAGGTGGGAGCAGCCGGCAGCAGCTGTCTCTTCCTGCTTGGGGAACAGAGGGCCACCCTCCTGATGGGTGCAGCCCCCACCCTTCCCCCTCCCCCTTCCCAGGGTGAGCTGTACTCACCTGGCACAGCTCTGAGTTTCCATCAGAAGTGGGGCTCCTGGATGCACTGGAGGGGACTGAATGTGGTTGCGCACGCCCCCAGGGCCTGCCATAGGGACAGTGTTAGGGCCTTAGGCCCCACCCCCACTCCCTGTTCCCAGCTCTGAGGGGCATGGGAGGCTCCTTCTGAAGGGGCCGCTCTCACTTCAGCTGGCAGGTGCTCTTGGTGTGACCTCCTAGGCCTCTCAGGCCACTCCCAGGCCATGGGGACTTCATGGTTTAGAGCAGGAGGAAGTGGGGGTGCTCTTCCCAAGACACCCAGTTTGCACACCCACCAAACATACATGACTCCGTGAACTACCGCACCCCATAGTGCACATCAGAGCACACTCCTTTTAGCTGCCTTCTCCCTCTCAGACTCCTCCTTTCTCATACTTTTGTGGCTTTTTCTTGAGCCCTCTGAGCCTGCCTTTAAAACAGTGAGGGGAGGCGGCTGTCCTGGGCCCAGGGAGTAGGGTCTCGGTGGATCATGGACCAGAGAAGGTGGGGGGCTTTGGGAGCTTAGGAAAGTCATGGGACCACCCGGGAGGGGAAGGCACACCTGGCAGGTGGTGCGGGCGTCCTGGCCCCTGGTTGTCAGGCTCTGCAGCTGCACAGAGTGTCGCTCCACAAACTGCTCACACTGAGGAAGGAGAAAGTCACCATGTGGTGCACCCAGGCCCACTGCAGGACGCCCTGCCTTGCCGCCCTGGCCTCTCCGCGGACCTGGGTGGCTCCAGGGCTCCCTCCGACCTGGTGTAGGTCCAGACATCAGCCCCCCGAAGCAGTTGGCATGGGCTGAGATACAGGTTTCTGTTGGGAGACCTGGCCACCACCATCCCCTGCCCCCGAATTTCAGTTCTAGAAGAAATCTTAAAGCTCATCTTGTCCTTGAGCCGCGGGCAGCGGGGGGCACTGACAGGAGAGCACCATGCAGGGCGCTGCCTCCTGGGATCTGTCTTACTCTGTGGAGCTGTCATCCACTCTCAGTACTGGGACTCTAGGGCCTCTCCTTTTGCAAATGGGTTTGTCCCCAGTGAGTCATACTGGGAGGAGGGATGAGGCTGCGACAGGATCGGACCTTGCAGAGAAGCCTAGGCCCTCTCCTGCTCCAGCTGGCCCTGGCGTGACTCATCTCCTGATAGATAATGCGCTCCCTCCCCCCCCCCGCCCACCCCACACCTCGTCCACAAGGGAGGACTGCTGGTCCTCCAAGCCCATGCCTTTCGACCAGAGGCCACTCCTGACCATAGCAAGCGTTGCCCTATTACAGTCCCCTCATTGTTTGGCCCACGTCCTGTTTGAGCTCCTCAATGGCAGGGGTCTGGCCCACTCTGTGCATCTCTGGTGGGGAAGCCTTTCCTGGCTCAACCCTGTACTGTGGGCAGGCGCTGGGTCCTGAGTTCTGTTGCCTGCCCTGTACCTTTTGCCGGTCCTGCTGGAAGCCGAGGCAAGCATGGTGCATCGCCTGTGGCATGGCCTGCTCGCTGCTGTTCCCTGCCTGGGTGATCACAGACACGCAGAGCTGGCACTGGGAGTCTTCCGGTACCCATTCTCCCCACAGGGACTGCAGAGGGGTGAGGCCTAGACAGGAAACAGTCAATGTCGCCCTGCAGAGGTGTTTAGTTCCTGTCCTCTGTGGTGCAGGGGAACCAGGGGGGTAGGGGTCATGCAGGGCTGGGGGAGGGGCCTGAGAGTGGGCAATGGCAGGGCTGGGGCAGCAGGCTCACCTGGGCCGGAGCCACTCTCCAAGGAGCACCGGAGGACGAGGCCACAGACCAGCTGCGGCAGCATGCGGCCCAGCAGCACGTCCAACAGGATGATAGTGTAGCGCTCGGCCAGGCACTGGCAGATGCCGCCTGCCACCAGGGGTACCACGTGGCACACCTGGGCCACAACCGGGGCCAGTACACTCTGGTGGGGCCAAGAGAGGGTAGTGTGGAACCTTCCCTGGCAAGATCTACTCTGTGCCAGTGCCAGCTGGGCACTTTGTAGACATTCCCTTGTTCCCTTCTGAGAATTATTGTGCTGTTTACCGATAAGGACACTGAGCATCGCAGAGTCCAGGGGACTTCCCCTGAGTCAGCAAGTGCACACAGGAGCCAGGTTGTGGACTCAGCTCTGACTAAAGACCGAAATTGCTGAAAGGGTCCCAGCTAGCCCAGAGATGTGGGCACCACGGTCACACACATCCTGGAGGGGAGGTGGACCAACTCTGTGTTTTCTCCCTCCTGACCCCAGGATGGATTAGTTGGTGGCTCCCGGAGCCAGCACATCCCATGTTCCCGGGAAACATGGAGCTCCAGGGAAAGCTCCATCTTTCCTGGAAGATGGAGCTCCATCTTTCCTGGAACTCCATCCAGGAGTTCCCCCACCATCATCTCAGTTTCAAACACTAGATCTGAGCTGAAGGGCAGGGTGGGAGGTCACAAAATGTGGGCTCATGCCTTCACTCCTTCGTTCACTCAAGTGATACATGTGAAGGACCTGCATGCGACAGCTGGGCTCGGCCCTGCTCCTGCTCGCAGCTCCTGCTAGGAGTAGGCGCAGGGCCATGCATGGGTGTGGTACCTTTCACAATATATACCCCCTGCTTGCATGGGAGCCCACACTTGGCCTCTAGACGATCCCATGCTGTCAAAGGCCAGCCCATCCGCTTGTGCCCTGGGCCGCCCTGCCCCCTCCTTCACAAGGGCTTCACCCTGGATTATCCTTGCCCTCCTTCCTCATTGGTTCTCCCATCTGCCCATTGTTTGGTCTCACCGGTGTGTGAACATGCTAACACAGCTTCTGGCCTTAAAAAGACTCACCCATCTCTGCTCCCCTTCCCAAAACGATTTCTTGAAAGAGTTGTTCATACTGGCTGCTCCTTTTCTTTCCCTCCAGTCTCCCTGGACCCCACTCTGCTTGGGCTTTTGTCCCCATCTCTCCTCCAGAACAGCTCTCAAAGTCACAACCTCTGTTGCTGATCCTCTGGTCAGGTCTTGTCTTGATATCCCAGCAGCTTTTAGCCCAGGTGACCACTTCCTCCTTCTCCAAATACCTTCTTCTTTTGGCTTCCGTGACATCATGCCATGGTGTCCCCGCACTTCACTGACTGTCCCTCCTCACGCTATTTTGCTGGCATTTGCCTCTCCTTGACTGAGCCTCCTCCTGCACTCGGTCCACACCACATCCCCAATGGTCCCGCTCTTTCCCTTGCACTTAAACCTCGTCCTGCGCCAGCGGTTCTCAGGGTGATGTCTCTGACCTGACCTGTTGCCTAAGACTTGGGTATTCGGCTACTTGCTTGACATACCCTCTTGTATGTTAGTTACACAGGCATCTCGAACTTAACAATGGTAGGGAGAACTTTTTTTTTTTTTTTTTGCCCACGTCTGTTTCTTAATGCCACGGGTGGCATTATCAAAGACCTGGTTCCTCAGACCCAAGTCACCATCGATTCCTCATTTGTCCTCACTCCCCAAGTTCCATTCATTACCAAGCCCTGTTGAGCTGACCTCCCAAACGTATCCTCAGCCTACCCTCCTAGTCCCATCTTCTCTCATTTTGATTCCTGTAGTAATCTAGATATTCTCCTTGCTTTCATTCTTGCCTCTCACCTGCCCAATTCATTCTTCAAACAGCAAGAGAGTGGTCTTTCTGAAGTGTAAATCAGATCATGGCATTCCCTGCTTGAAACCCTTCACTAGCTGTAAATTGCATTCAGAATAAAATCCAGTGCTTCTTAACTCGGCTTAGACCTTCCCATGTGGCCCGGCTGGGTGGCTCACTTGGTTGGAGCATCATCCCATGCACCAAAAGGTTGCAGGTTTGATTCCCAGTTGGGGTACGAATGGGAGGCAACCAATCAATGTTTCTCTCTCACATTGATGTCTCTCTCTCTGTCTCCCCCCTTCCTCTCTTTCTAAAATCAATGAAAACATGTCCTTGTGTGAAGGGGGAAACAAAAGCCCAATTTGGAGGTGACCAGGTTGTTGATTTTCACAGGCTCTTTTCCCAGGATGGACCAGTTGTCACAGCTCCTAGCTACAGTGGGAGACCGAAGGAGGGTGGCAGTGGGCCCAGCCCCTTCCAGAAGGACCTACCACAGCTGCCAGCAAAGGCTGGGCTATTGGCCCCAGGAGGGGCCGCCTCAGCTCAGAGCCTTGATCCCAGAGCCTCCTGCTCAGAGTCCGACCTTTGCCACCTCCTCTCTTACCAGCCTGCATCCTAAACGTGCAAGCTGGCCCCACCCCCTGCCCGTCTGTGGTTGCCCACCCTGTATGGAACCTTGCAGTAGAAATGTGTTAGGATCAGGGTGGGGCTTTGTGAAGAGTTGTGGCCAGGGATGTAGCTTGGGGTCTGCTCAGGGGCTTGCCCAAAGAGTAGAGAACTGCTTTCCTCGTCTGTTTTAATTCTCTGCTCTGAACCTATCACTTTCTGAGAAAATCTCTACCACAAAGCAAACTTGGGAGAGCAGGTACCTCGTCTACTGCCGTGAGCCCTCAGTGATCAGCTGGCCTGCCGATCTGGGAAGGGCTGATGGGGCAGAGCGCCTCCTCACCGGGGCCCCATTTCAGCACTGGGCGATGGTCACTACAGGTCTGGAAGATTCCAAGTTGGGCTCAGGTAGGGAGGGGAGTCTATCTGCGGAAGTTCTTTTGAAAAATTAAAGTGTGTGTTCTACAGAGACCCCCGGAGACTCTCCTCCGTCAGTTGCTGGGCTGCTGGAAGACAAGACGGGGGTCTCATCCTTTTTTGTGCTTTGACACCTGCATGGTCCCTGCCTGGCTTATAGCAGGGGACTAACATTAGTTGGATGAACTCTAGGCCTGGCACCTGTTGTGCCCGAGCCTGAGCACCAGGGTCCCTGGGGTGGGGGCAATGCACGAATGGCTCTCCTCCTAACTTCCAGCAGCCAGCTGGCCCCTGTCAGAGGTATGAGGAGGGGTGGGGGGAGGTGGAGCTGCGGGGGGCCTCACCTTGGGAATCACAGCTTGGACCCGATTGAGCAAAGTCCTGCAGAGCCAGCAGTAGGGGAGGGGGATGGGGAACTGCTGCGCAGAGAGATCCTAGAGGAGAGAATGGCAGGTGGAAGTCGGGTGGGCACCAGGAGAAGGCATCCTCCGGGCTCCTCTTCTGCCCTCCTGCCTCAGGCCCTGCCTAGAGCTGCTCATTTCCCTTCTAGTTCTGCCCCCACCCAGGGCCTAAGTGCTCTTGGGCCTCGGCTGTGTCCTAGCTCTCTGTATCCCCACCGGGGTGGGGCCTCCCTCACCTGTGTCTGAGGCCCAGGCTGCTCCCGGAGGGCCCTGGGCAGCACTGGAAGGACCAGCCTGTTCAGCAGAGGGCCCGACAGCTCCGGCTCCAGCCCTGGCTCTGGACGCCCGGATTTACAAAAGCCCAGGTGCTCGCAGATGGCCCTTGGGTTCTGGGGAACAATGCAGGGTGAGGGGGTGATTAGGGTGGCAGAGGGACCCCCATTCCTGCTCAGGCTGGCTCAAGGACTCAGGGACTAGGTCCACTTCTTTGGCCTGGGATGGCTGGGGCAGGCTGGGTGGGGCTGCGGGTTAGAACTCGTGGCGGGGGTGCAGAGACAACGAGGCAGAGATGGGGCTATGTGGAACTTTGGGACAGGTGCCTGGGAATGTGTGTGAGTAAGTGTGAGCACGCATGTTTGTCAGAACAAATGAGTGTATGTATGTGTGTGTGTGAGACTTTGTGTGTGTGAGACTTTGTATATGTGAGTGTGTAATGGGTGGGTTTTGTGTGAGACTGAGTGTGTGCATGAGTGTGTGACTGAGCATATGTTTGTGTGAAGGGCGTAAAGGTGTGTGTGGTGCTGGTCAGTATGCAGGCCACCCAGGTACAGTGGAGCAATGGGACTATGAACTGGGTGCCTGGCTGAGAGGCCTGGCATCTCCCGGACTGGCTGTGGGCAGGGGGGTGTATGTGTGTGTGGTGGGCTGGCGTGCGGAGTGGGGCATCTCTGGGCCTGTGTGGGCAGGCAGGTTGGCAGGCCCTCACGATCTGGCTTTGCAAGTAGTCGATGACCAGCGGGAAGTAGACTTCGAGCACGTGGTGGCATCGGGGCACCAATAGCTTCAAGGGGAGGACGTCACACTCGTTCTCCAGAAACTTCCGAATCGTGTCCTGGGAAGCAGGCAGGAGCCAGCGAAGGTGGAGAGAAGACAGTCAGCCTGGCCTCCCAGAGGTCAGCCTCTGCCCAAGTGCCTGCACACAGGGTCACCACCTGGCAGACTGGTCACCCTTCCCCAGGGCACTGGAGTTCAGAGAGTGCCAAGGAGTTAAGTAGTTGGGCACAGGTAGGGCCCCTTTACCCTCAGGGACAAGCCTCTGTAGCTGGGCTGTTGAGCTTACTCCCAGAGCTCTTTCTTGGCCAGCGGATGCCCGGAGTCCCCAGGCAACCTCAGGGCTCACCGCTGGCCAGGAAATGGCCCCTTTAAGGGGCTAACCTGTTCTTCCTGCTCTGTCCCCCACCTCTTGGCCCCCAAGCTTCATCTAGGGTCAGGGCCCCATTACCTGGAAAATGGCCTCCTTGGTCATCTTGGTGAGGATGTTGATGATGTCGTTGCATTCCTGGCACAAGTCATCCTGGGGAGGGGCACCCCAAATGGGGGACGTGGGTGGAGGCTCTTTCAGGAAGAGGACAACAGGGCACTCCAAAGCATGGGGATAGAACCATCACATTCTATCCCAGCCCGTCCTGTCCCCTAAGGGATCCCCAATCTCCCACATCCATCCAGAGCCCACACAGCATGGTGTCTCCCAGACCTGTGTCCCAGCGTGTGATACTCACGGCTCCCGCATGTCCCCAGACCTCCTGCAGACAGTGCCCCAGTGCTCTGCACTGCAATGCTTGCTCCAGGCTTTGGCACCAAAACTCAGGGCCCTGGGCACAGGCCTGGGATGAGGTGGTCCCTACAGCTTCTGTTTGGGGCCAGAGCAACCTTGGGATCCAAGCCATACTTGGTACCCTGACCTCACTCACCCTCCAAACCCACTTTCTTTTAAAAAAATTTTTTTCAAGAGATTTTATTTATTCATTTTTTAGAGAGGAGAAGGGAAGGAGACAGAGAGAGAGAAACATCAATGTGTGGTTGCTGATCGTGTGCCCCACATCAGGGACCTGGCCAGCAGCCCAGGCATGTGCCCTAGACTAGGAATTGAACCAGCGACCCTTTGGTTCGCAGGCTCACTCAATCTACTAAACCACACCAGCCAGGGCTCCAAACCCACTTTCATCGGTATACATGGCCATTAAACATGCTGGAGTCAGACAGCTGCTCTACTGCCCACCAGCCGTGTGCCATAGGACAAGCCCTGGGGCCTCTCTGAGCCTCAGTTTCCTCATCTTTGAGATGAGGATGACATACAGACTAGGGAAAGGCCTGGCACAGAGCCAGAGCTCGGTAAGTGAGGGAAACGGCCTTGATGCCCCTCAACACCAGGCCCCAGGTGGGAGAGAGGTGAGAGAGCCTGGGGAAACTCACCAGCCCCTGGGCCACAGAGTGTGGGCAGCAGCAGCAGCCACAGCAGCAGGTGCGACTTGGCCATGACACCTCCACAGCCTGACACTCTGCTTGAGGTGAGGGCCCTTATAGCTGCGGGCGAGGATGTCGGGGCAGGGCTGTGTGGGGGCACTGGTGACTCAGTGTTTGCCTTTGTCCTGGAGAGCCCTTCAGGAGCTATGAGTGCCCCTTTCCCAGCAGAGACACTCCTGCTTGCCCCCCGCCCAGCCCTCTGCCTCCCCACCTGAAGCCTGTTCCTGCTCCCCTTGCCCCCACCCTAACTCCCACAGGCCTGGATGCTTGGTTCCCTCCACCCAGGAGGTTCTTAAGCCTCCGCATATGGTCCCATCACTTGGAGCTATGGGAAAGAAATGGAGGCAAGGCCCCTCCCATCTCTACCCCAAGCCTCTTGGGCTTCCTTTGTTCTTGAGCAATGCTCATAAGAGCTTCCTGCCTGGCTCTTGACTCAGGGCAAGAGCCAAACTGGGGACCCTCTTAGGCCACACACCCCCACTCTATCCTTACCTTTCCTCCAGAAAACTCTGTTTCTATGGACATGTGGTTGGCCTTAGTCGGGAGAGTGTTGACATGAAACAAAGAGGAAGCTAAAAGCCAGAGAAACTGAATGCGAGGAGGTAGGGGCTGAGATTCCCAGAGTGGCTGTTGGGCAGCCCTATCCAGGGGATGCTACCATGTCCTCTGGGTAGGGGCTGGGGCGCAGCTGGTGGTTGTAGGGAAAGAAATGGTCCTCTGCAGCTGCAGAGGCTCTCAGGTGAGGCCCACGGGCCAGGGCACATCTGAGGGAAAGTACACCTTCTGACATGGGGCAGACGCTGTTGCCAGAGGAGGGGGGACAGCTTTAGCTCATTGCTACCACTGCGTGACCGGTTTATCTGTGGCTAGGGAGCCCCTGAGACTCTGGGAAGTGCTCTAACACTCCCGGTGCAGCCAAGGGCAGGGATTATCGCCCTGATGAAAATGGTTGGACACAGGGTGGTCAAGTGACACCCTCAAGGTCACACAGGGGTTCATTTGTGAGCCCCTCAAGTTTCTGTTGGCCTCAAGCCCTTGTCAGCGCAACAAACACAGTTGCAATCATCAGAATCGACCAAGGATGTGTATAAATGTGTGAGCAAAGATTGGGGACCCTGGCAGTCGCATACAGGCTCGAGGAGATGGGACTGAAATGTGCTTGTGGTTTCATGTTAAACAGATGGTACCTGGGGTGGATACAGCCAGGCCCGGCAGAGCAGGAGAGCGGGGACTGGTGGATGGCTACCTGGGGTGCTGTGTGGATCAGGGTAGTGTAACTGCTCTGACAAAGAGTCCTGGAGTCCCCTGGCTTTCCACAGTACACACTTCTTATCCACGTCGAGATGCAGAGCAGTGGGTAAGGCTCTGGTCCACACAGTCACTCAGGGCCCCAGGAGCATCCCTCTTCGGGCCCTGCCTTCCCCCAGGGCCTAGAGTCCTCCCCGGAGCTTCTGTCTGGCAGGTCACAGAGAGAAAGAAGGGCAGATAGTGAGGGAGGTTTGGGCGCCAGGCCTGGGAGTGGTGTCCTCCATTTCTGCCGTCAGTTCATTGACCAGAACTTGGTTACATGTTCCCACCAAACCATGGGGAGGGCTGGCAGATGTGATGTGCCTGTGTCCCTGGGGGTGAGGAAAAAAGCTCTGCGGATGCAGAGAATTGGTGCCTGTACTACACTGTGTATGCACCTTATGCCACTGAACTGTACACTTAGAAATGGTTAAAATGGTACATTTTGTGTTATCCATATTTTATCAACGATTTTTTTAAATTGGGGGAAAGTGCGTGGGTGAGAGAGAGAAAGAGAGAGAGAGAGAGGAGACAGGTGGGGGTGGAGGAGAGTTTTGTTTTTCCTTCTTTTTAAAAAGATTTTATTTATTTATTTTTTAAAAGAGAGTAAAAGGGAGGGAGAGAGGGAGAGAAACACAACATGTGAGAGATACATTAATCAGTTGCCCCTCGCACAGCCCCAGCTGGGGACCTGGCCCGCAACCCGGGCATGCGCCCTGACTGGGAGTCCAACCGGCAGCCCTTTGGCTCACAGACTGGCGCTCAATCCACTGCGCCACACCAGCTGGGCTGTTTTTCTTTTTAATCGTGAGAAACATGAGTCTCTGAAGTAGGGGACTTGAGAGAACTGGGGGTGGAGACAGAAGGGGATCAGTGGAGTGTTGTTGCAGGTTATACATTAAAATCTTTTTATGTCCTTTGAGAGGTGCAAGTGAAGAGCAGAATTCCTCTTCATTCCATTTGTGGTTTGCGGCTGCATTTCTGCGGTGTTCTCTGGGGATGAGTCACGGGGTCTGACTTCCCTCCCCTCTCCCACAGCGGGAGGCCTGGGCTTCGCGTCTCAATGCAGACCAGGCTTCTGGGAGTCCACAGGGACATCTGGCTTCAGAGGCAAGGATGTTCTCTCAACATCTGTCAGGTGTCCCTTCTCTCAAGGCTCTGACTGAGGCTTGTTTGTCCACAGCATCGGGTATGCCCTCCTCTCTGTCTCCGAATGGACATGTTCCACAGGAAGGAAATGTGTCTGTCTTATTTACTGTTGATTCTCAGGACCCAGCACGGTGCTGGGAGCATGGTGGCTACCTTGCCAAATGACTACCCTTTTCTTTTTCTTTTTCGCTAACAGAATCCAAATTTTGTTCAGGTTCTTGGTGTTTTGGAGAGCTGATTTTTTGCCCCAGTCCCAGGGATGCACCAAGAATAGGCCACACCCTTTGCCAGTAATCACTTTGGGGCGAGCATGTGTTCAAGTTCCAGCTAACCAGCAGGGGTGGGCGCACTTCTGGGAAATGCTTCCTTCCTGTTCGAAAGAGACAGATGGGGAGGAACGCCTCCGGGTCCCTTCAGGGGTTCCTGTGCAAAGCTGGAATGTTGCAGCACTAGCAGCCATTCTGTCTGAGGAAGGGAGGCACGAGAGAAGCACAGAGAGGCAACTCAGAGCCCTGACCCGGCTGAGCTACCGATTTAATGACTCCTGAGCCCTTTTTGTCCTGTTTGTCTTTTTCTCATCAGATATTCTGTTATAGGCAGCTCAAGTCATGTTAACCAAAGGCAGAAGGAAGTAAAGATGGAAGGAATAAGGAAAGAAGGAAGGAAATTAAAAAGGAAGGAGTAGAGGGAGGAAGAGAAGAAGGAAGGAGGAGGGGAGAAGGAAGGAAGAAAAGAAGGAATAAAGGGGGGGAGAGAGGAAGGAAGAGGGAAGCAAGTCCATTTTTTCCATTCTTTATATGCAGATTAAATTCCATGTCCTCCAAGGAGGTCTCCCAGGTTCTCCCCACCTGGAGCCATCTCTCCCGCCTCCTGCCACCATCGGTCCTTCATGAGCTCTCTCAGCACCACCAAGCTCACATGTCCATCGACTAGGAGGCCACAACTAGAGCCTCAGCCATGACCCCTCCTGGGGTCCACACATCTTTGATTCTGCCCAGCGCCTGGGTGGTGGTGACCTGTGGTGCAGAGGCACAGGGGTCTGGGGAACTCTTGGGAGAACCCTCTCCCTAAGGGACGAGGGAGTCTGCCAGACTTGTCCTTCAACGAAGTCTCAGTTACCAGAAGGGAGGTGGGGTGGGGGGTGGGAATCTCAGCTTATTTAAAAAAAAATCCTCACCTGAAGACTTGTTTACTGATTAGAGAGAGAGGAGGAGGGGAGAGAGAGGGAAGGGGGAAGGTGGGGAGAGAGAGAGGAGAGACAGAAAGAGACAGAGAGAGAGAGAAACAATAATGTGAGAGAGAAACATCTAATGGTTGCCTCTCATAAGCCCCAACTGGGGATTGAACCTGCAACATTTTGGTGTATGGGATAATGTTCCAATCAACTGAGCCACAGGGCAGGAATCTGAGCTTTTTATGACGTTGGTCATCCACCAGCCCAACCCTTTCCTCTCAACCAAGACCTGGGATCTAGGAAAGGAGAGAGTAGAGAGAGCTGTCCCAAAACACGTTTGTGAGTGGCTGAGATACGAGGGTGTCATGGATAGCATAACACAAGAAAAGTATTGATAGGAAAAGCATTTCTTTCATTGCTGACAAGAGGATGTGCCCAGAGATGACCAGAGATACTTGGGAGTGAAGGAGACTTTTAAGGGATGAAATTCTCGCAATAACTGGAAGGGACCCTGGAAGTTCAAGTTATTACTCTGGCATTGCCTCCATTTTTAAGGCTGAGTTGTGACAACCTAAGGAGATAATGCTTGTGTTCATTTATTTATCTATTAGTCATGCATTCAATTAAAAATACATAATTAACAACTTGTCATGTACTATTCTAGGCACTGGAGATACAAGAGTGAACAAACCCGATAACATTCTTGCCTGCAGGGAGCTTCCCTCCTCGAGGGTGCTGTTTAGGGAGCCAAGTGTCTCTGTCATTGAACTTTGGACCTCGGAGGCAAGGAGCTCACCTAATTCATCTCTGTGGTTCTCACAGGACCCTTGAAAGCACCGAATCCTAGCCACTAGACCACCAGGGAGTCCTCTCCCAGGACCCTTGAGATGGCTTTGTCCACAGTGGGTGTGCAAACGAACTTCCTGAGTCAGGTGGTCTTGATGGATTAATCCTGCTTGCGATATTAATAGTTTAACATGTGAACATCTTCCAAAATGGCACTTTTGTATTTTATCCAGAAGCAAAAACTATATGAGAGCAAAGGATGAGCTAAAATCAAGTCGTAAGCTTTCCTAAGCTAGTAAAAAAAATTGACTTTGGGAAATATTTTTGTTATTTTTATGTTAATTAACTTATTTATGATTGCAGAAATACTTGTATCAGGTATTTTAACACTACAAGTAAAAGACAACTTGGTGTGAACTGACTTATACCTGAAGGGAGTTTTTGATTTATATAGTTGAAAAGTCCAGAAACAGATCAAGTATTTGTAGAGCTTGGTTCATAGGCTCAAATCATGCCACCAGGACTGGCTTCTCTTGGTGTCCTCCTAGCTCCTGGTACTCCCCTCTCAGAGTGAAATGGGTACAGCTGTTCCAAGTGCCACACTGTCCAGGCAGAGAGTGGGGACCCTCTGGTAGCTCTGGTGATAGTCAGAGAAAGCCTTTCCTCCAGGAAGCCACTGCAAACATCTCACATCTCATTGGCTCAGAATGGGGTACACACCCATCCCTGAACCCATCATTCTGTGGAGCAGTGGGATGTGCTGATTGGCTGACAATAGACAAGGTTCATTTGCAGGTGGCTGAAATGAGGAGGGGCAGTGCCCTCAAAGTCTTGGTGCTGACACAGAAGGAAGAGAATGGGTACTGGGAGATGACAGTGACAACTGTCAGTGTAAGAAATCCATGCACAAAAGTGGGCCATGGAGAGAGGGAACGTTCCCTGTAATGCTAATTTCAGAGAGGGACTTTGGTAAGTTTTGGCTGTGTTCTCTTCCAGGATTTCCCCCATGCATATGTCAACACATATGTTACATGTATGTACATTTATATGTGTAGCAAGTTAAATGCCTCATCCCCCACCCTCTCCCCTAGAGGTCCCTTTCTAACCCCAGAATCGTGGACCATGCTGAACTATCACTCCTGTGGTTAGGTTGTTTATATGGTACAGTTGACATTAAGACAGAGACGGATTAGCCACTTGGGCCTAACGTAATAACATGAGCCCTAAAAACAGAGAGCTTCCAACTGGAAGCAAAAGGGGAAGTCAGAGGGATTCAAAGTGCCTCTGCTGCCTTTGAGTGTGGAGACAGCCAGGAGCTGAGGAATTCAGGCAGCCTCTAGAAGCTGAGAATGATCCTGGCTGACAGCCTGTAAGGCAATGGAGACCTGAGTCCTACAACCACATTGAACAGAAATCTGCCAGCACCCTGGATGAGCTTGGAAGTAGATTCTTCTCAGGGCTTCAGATAAGAGCTCAGGCTGGCCCACTCAGACTTAACACTTTTTTTCATTTTTTTTTATTGTTGTTCAAATACAGGTATCCCCATTTTCCACCCACCACTCCCCCCCATCCCAGCCATCCCCACTTTCCACCCTTGATCCTTGCCCCCTTTGGCTTTCTCCATCCAGCCTTTATACATGTTCCTGAAAACCTTCCCCTCTCTCCCCCCCATTATTCCCTCCAATCCCCTCTCTATTTACTGTCAGTTTGTTCTAATTTTCAGCGTCTCTGGTTGTATTTTGCTTGTCTGTTTTGTTTTGTTGATTAGGGTCTACCTATAGGTGAGATCATATGGTATTTGTCCCTCACCACCTGGCTTACTTCACTTAGCATAATGCTTTCCAGTTCCATCCATGCTGTTGCAAAGGGTAGCTGCTCCTTCTTTCTCTCTGCTGCATAGAATTCCATTGTGTAAATGAACCATAGTTTTTTGATCCATTCATTTACTGATGGGCACTTAGGTTGCTTCCAGCACTTGGCTATTGTAAATTGTGCTGTTATGAACATTGGGGTGCATAAGTTCTTTTGAACTGGTATTTTAGACTTATTTTTTTTCTTTAATTGATTCTGGAGAGAGGGAAGGGGGGAGGAAAAGAGAGAGGAAAATATTAATGTGAGAAAGAAACATTGATTGGTTGCCTCTTGCACATGCCCTGACTGGGGACCGAATATGCAGCCCAGACATGTGCCCTGAGGGGAATCGAACCGGTGACGTTTTGGTTTCTGGGATGATGCCCAACCAACTGAGCCACACCAGCCAGGGCCCCACTCAAACATTTAACCTACAGAACTGTAAGATAATAAATGGTGTTGTTTTAAGCTGCTGCATATTTTTTTGTGATTTGTTATGCAACAATAGAAAACTAATAAGATATAGAAACTGATTAAAAAGGGATTATCTGCCTATTATTCTGCAACTCTTAACTTTTTTCTGCTTAGTTTATCTTGAACAGGTTTTTAAGTTAGAACATGTAGCTTTAACTACTTTTTTTAAAAAAGATTTTATTTATTTATTTTCAGAGGAAGGGAGAGAGAAAGAGAGGGAGAGAACATCAATGTGTAGCTGCCTCTCATGCCCCCTACTGGGGACCTGCCAGGGCAACCCAGGCATGTGCCATGACTGGGAATCAAACCAGCGACCCTTTGGTTCACAGGCTGGTGCTCAGTTCACTGAGCCACACCAGCCACACCAACCATCCTTTTTATGCCTACATAATATTTCATTTTCCGAGCTATACCATAATTTACTTAGCCATTTCCCTATTGATAGATTATTTTCAGGTGTTCAGTATTAGGAGTAATAACTCAGAGAATACTCTTTATGCGTCTGTTTGCGGACTTCCCTCAGTACTTTTAGGCGGCTGACTTTGAGAATTGCTGAAAGGGCCAGAGTATTTGCAGTTCAACGAACACCACCACCACCAGCTCTCTGAAAGTGCGCTGTTGATCTTTCCTCTGTGAAGGAGAGGTGCCTTTCTCCTCCCTGAAATGGTGAATCTTTTTTATTGTAAAATGCATATAACAAAATTCCCTCTAGTGACCATTTTGAAGTGCACAGTTCAGTGGTATTAAACATGATCACGCTGTTGGGCACCCATCACTACCATCCATTCCCGAAACTTGTCATCTTCCCAAACTGAAATTCTGCACCCATCAAGCAATAAATAACTCCGGTTTACCTTCACCCCTGGCAGCTACCATTCCACTTCTTGCCTCTGTGATTCTATCACTCCAGGTACCTCACGTGAGGGAGATCACACAATGTTTGTCCTTTGGCACCGGCTTATTTCATTGAGCATCGCAGCCTCAGGTTTGTCCATTTTATAATGTGTCAGGATTTCCCTCCTTTTTGAGGCTGAATAATACTCCATTGTGTGTGTGTGTGTATCTGGACTCAAGGAGAAAGAGGTCCAGAGAGGTCTCTCATAGGCTTCTGGGTCTCCTTTTGGCAGGAGAGGTGCTCTAGGCCTTTCCTTTCAGTCTCCCATGCAGGAAGACCCTTCAGGTAGATTCCCAAGGGGACCTTGGTGGCTATGGCTGGAACCTGTGCAAAGTATTAAGGGAAAAATGTGGAGTTTGAGTGTGGTGACATAGTAAGAAGCTAGGAAAATTCCTTGGCAAGTAGAATGGGGAAATAGACAGGTAGCTGAACAAACTGGCTGAGCAATTTACAGCCGGATACAGAAGGTCACCTCCCTAGAGATAACACCTAGGCCTCAGTTGAATTTCACTTCCAGGCCCAGAAAAGCATCAAACCCAGGTGGGTGGTGCCAGGACCAACTTTGATGACTAAGGAGCCCCTGCCCTGTCACTGACCAATCAGTGGAGACCATGACCCTGAAAGGACACACCTGGAAAGCTGAAGAATACTCTTTTTATTTTTAATTTTTTAAATCCTCACTCAAGGATATTTTTTCATTGCTTTTAGAAACAGAGGAAGGGAGAGAGGAAGGGGGAGAGAAGCATCGATTGGTTGCCTCTTGCATGTGCCTGGACCAGGGGTCAGGGGTCAAACCTGCAACCTTTCAGTTATGGGATGAAGCTGCAACCAACTAAGCCACACCAGCCAAGGCAGCTGATGAATATTCTATTGAGAGCCTTCCTAAGATCTTCCTTAAACTCCAGACTTTAAAACCCTCAAGACAAAGGACCCAGTGCATGGTCTTCCTCCTGGGAGGCCTCCTCTCCTTCCCCCACAGGCACTCATATCCTAAACACGAAGGGACCCCATGAGACTTGCAACCAGGGGAGCGAGCAATAGGTAGTCCCAGCTCGTTCCGGGCTGAACCTGCGACCAGTCTCCAAGACCCGCTTCTCTCTGACTCTCCAGTAAGCTGGCAGCAGCCCCTCCTTGGCCCACTTCTTCCCTATAACATTTCTGGAGAGCCAAAGCAGCTCCGCCTTGGCTCCCTCCTGTTGCTTCTTCCATCCTAAGCCCTTCCTTTTTTCACTGTCCCTAATTTTAATAAACATCCTCTCAAAACCACCTGGACTTGTGTTGTGAAATCTTTCCTGCATGTGGTCAAGAACCCACACGCTACCAGCGGGCCCTAGAGCTGGGTCTCCTTACCGGTGACTGAGGAAAGCATGTTAAGGAAGGAGGGGCTGAGAGGAAGCAGACACTCAGGCAGCCAGAGGAGGAGAAAGGGCTCCTGGGAGCCTTGTTGTTGAAACTGCCTCAGGACAGGGGATGGAGTGATGGCAGCTTCACCAAAGGGAAGGGAAACTGATTCTTACTGAAAGCATGCCAGCTACCATTCCTACAGGGACAAGTGGCTTTCCAGGGGAGACTGGTCAAGTCACGGTATCTGATGGAGCCTGGCTCTGTGGCCAGTGAGGTGACAGGCACGAGGTGGCAGGCGAGTCAAAGGCGGAAGGTTGACTGTCTTACTGAGGAGATATAACAAACACTTTCATCGACCAGGAAGCTCAGTCTCAAGAAACTCTGGTTGCAAAACCCTAAAACTTAGTGGCTTAGGACAACAAATGTTTGTTTCCTGCCCAAGCTCATGTGCATGGTGGGTGGCCAGGGAGGGGCTCTGCTCATCACAGCGACCTGGGTGCCAGCTGACAAACAGCCACCATCTTGAACATTGTTACTCGCTGTGCCAGGGGCAAAGAAAACTCTGGAATGCTTCATAGTGGCTGGTGAATGCTCCAGAGGGAAAGGCACACACTTTACTTCTGCTCAGATGTATCTTCCAGGCACGGCCCACCTACATTCAAGGCGGCAAGGACGTGCGGTTCTGGCACTGACCAGAAGGTAGAGACTGGGGGCGAGGTGCAGAAGTGGTGGTGCTGAGCCCTGGGAACCCCACACCTCCTTCCCTGGTGGCTTTAATTTGCTGAATGTGAGCACCATGGTGGTTCAGTCTCTTCGCACCCCAGGCCCCACACCCTGCAGGTGTTGCTGTGCTCTGTTGAAGAAGGCGCTCCTTCATCATAGGCTGATTAAAAAAACCCCAACCTGCTGTTATTTCTTGCAAAGCACCAAATACCTGTGCTTTACAGCATCTTAACTGTTGTCTTTCACTACTCACACTTACCTGTGTGACTTGTCCCACTGGAATGTAAGCTCCATGAGGACAGACCCTGTTTGGTTATATTCACCTTCCTATCCTGGTGCCTTTTGGAGCACCGGGCACAGAGAGGGCATTCGATTAATATTTGCCGAATAGATGAACGTGGTCTGAGGCTGGGAGGTGGGGCGGGGTGTGCCCTGCTGACTGGTTGGGGGGTTATCCAGGAGGTGATCTGAGCAACCGCTGGGAGGGACCCCCTCCTGGGGGAAGAGGGGACCACCTCAGAGCTTGGGCCTGTAGTGCAGCCCCAATGTTTTGGGCTGCCCCAAGTGTGGGACAGTTCCAAAAACAGCCAGATGTGTCCCCAGCCCAGGCCTCAGGGACTCTTGACCAAGTCCCAGGGGCAGACACCTGTGAGTAAACACTTAATGAGATGCTTCAGCCAAAGGGCCGGGACATGTTGGTTCATGTAGCTGAATAAACTGAGGAGCCAGAGCGGCATGAGGAATTCTCATTTCAGGATAGACCCTCGGTGCCTTGAGGTCTCAGGGTGCCAGGGGACAGACACAGTCCTGGCAGAGAGGGCCACATCCATCAAGACCCAATGGCAGTGCAGAGGGAGCAGTGCCTGTCCCCACATTGCAGCAGGCCTGACTTACAGCTGGATGAGAATAGACATAGTTGGAAGGCAATTTGTAAGAGGTATGAAGTCCTGCAATGGCCCGTGAGGTACGGGACAATAAAATATGTTTAAATGTCACCATCCTAAATTTATTCACCTGGTGGTATTCCTGGGGAAGCTCAGGTTAGTAATGGAAAAAATGTAAATACAAGTAAAAGGCTGACAGGAAGCATACCAAGTGGCTGATAATTACTATTTTTTTTGTAGAATTATGTGTGATCATTACACATTGCCTCAGTACTTTAAAAAAATAAAAGGGCCAGACAAACAATGAAACAAAAGAAAGGAAAACTTCCCTCCCTCCTCAAATATACTAGCAAACAAGAAGCTACTAGAAAACAATTCAAGTCAGTGTAGATTCTGCCCTGTTTTGGTTGTGTGGCAAGGCAGGTTCGTGTGAATGGACAGTAATCAGGGAGGAGCAGGAATCCCCAAACGTGGGGGGTCAGCCTGGGGAATAAGATTCTGGAAGGGTGAGAGCAGTGTCCCCAGGCCTGTTACATGAGGGGGCACTGGATGTGGCAAGGGTCTGGTACCTGAACACCCAGCAACAAAAACCAACATCCAGGTGAGGCCTCAGGTCGTCTGGGAGGGAGCCGGTAGGTGTGAGGTGGGGCAGCTGGGAGAGGTGAAGGCTCAGAGTGGGCTGGAGCAACCCAGTTTTGAAGACCTCTGGATCCAAGGTCTTGTCAACCCTAGAGGCCCCAGGTGGAAGTTGCCATGACTTTGGAGCTTCTTGAAAGAGGAGGCCATGTAAGGGTGGTGCTAGGATGGGAGAGCTATGAGAAGTGATGCAAGGGACAGCAAAAGATGGACACAAAGGAGAAAAGGTAATGTATGAAAATTAACTTCTGAGAACAGAGGCCTGGGTCAGGGCTGGGCCCCTCTTGTGGTCTGGAGCCCTGAGAAACCAGGCATGGGCAGAGATGTGCTAACCACCCGAAAAACAACTGACCTCTCCTTTGTGTCACACTCTGTGACTCAGTTGGTTGTTGGCTTGTGGTCAGGAACACATCCTCAGGTCTGATCAGCAAGGAGAGGTTAAGAGTCAGTCCTCACCATCTGATCTGTCTTTGGTTGGCCATAGTGCTGCCTGCAGGAGCTTCTGTCCAAGACACAAAACAGGCGTGTCTGTCACTTCTTGACTACCAGGCAAGCTTCCAGGGTTATCGGGCTGCCTGAGCACCAGAACGCGTGAACTGTCTCTGTAACATCTGTTGCAGAAGGTATCCAGTGATGCGTCCGAAATGGTGAGAGGAAATGATACCAGGCGAGGCTCCTTCTAGTCATCCATCCAATTATTGCATCCATCCTGTGGATTTCCCTCCTTCATTTCTCCTTGCAGACCAATTCCACCCATCCATCCAAAAGGACACGAGGAAGGTCACTTTCCCGATGGCCATAATGGTTTCATGGTTGTATATGTGTGTCAAAACTCATCAAATTGTGTGCCTTAGATGTACGCAGGTGACTGTCCTTCAATTATATTTCAAGAAAATTGGGAAAAAGGAAGGTTAGTGTGTATCAGCAGGTCAAAACATCTATCAACTGGAGAATGAATAAATTATGAAATATTCAAACAATGAAATAATGTTCAGCAATAGAAAAGAACAAACTCCTCACACACACAACAATGTGAGTGCATCTCACACACATTGGTGGGGATCCGAACAAGTCAGACATGGGAGAATCCCTCCTCTATGACTCTATTCATACACATTTCAAAACCAGAGAAAATGGAACTGCTGTGATGAAGGGCCTGTGCTTAGATGGTAAAACCATAAGGAAAACCAAGGGTGTCACTACCATTCAGGTCAGGGCAGTGTTAGCTTAGAGGAGCAGAGAGGAGAGATGCAAAAGGCATTGCACGTTTCTTGGCCTGGGTGGTTTTTACACGGGTGTTTGCTTTACAATGAATCACTGAGCTTCCATTTTGTTTTGTGCACATTTCTGCATGTGTTTTACATTTTACAATTAAGAAAGGAGCAGCCCTGGACAGTTGGCTCAGTTGGTTGGAGTGTAGTCCTGTACACCCAGAGGCATGGGTTCGATCCCCAGTCAAGGCACATACCTAGGTTGTGGATTCAGGCCTTGACTGGATTGCATGCAGGAGATAACCAATCAATGTTTCTTTCTTTCTCTTTCTCTTCCTTCCTCTGTCTGTAAAAAATCAATAAACCTATCCTCAATTAAAAATAAAAGAATGGAGCAATGGATATGTATTATGCTTATATGGAAAAATGAAAAAGAAAGTTTTTTTTCTTTATCTAAGAAATTTTTTAAATTTTATTTTAATTGTTGTTCTTGTACAGTTTTCTGCCTTTTACTCCTATCCCAAACCACCACCCCAGCCCTCCCCTCCTCCCTCCCTAGTTTTTGTCCATGTGTCCTTTATACTTGTTGCTCTAAACCCTTCCCCCTTTCCCCTGAATTCCCTCCCCTCTCCCCTCTGGTGACTGTCAGCCTGTTCTCAATTTCAGTGTCTTTGGTTATATTATGCTTGTTTGTTTTGTTGATTAGGTTCCTGTTAAAGGTGAGATCATATGGTATTTGTCTTTCACCTCCTGGCTTATTTTGCTTAGCATAATACTCTCCGGTTCCATCTATGCTGTTGCAAAAGGTAGGAGCTCCTTCTTTCTTTCTGCTGCACAGAATTCCATTGTGTAAATGTACCATAGTTTTTTGATCCATTCATTTACTGATGGGCACCTAGGTTGCTTCCAACACTTGGCTATTGTAAATTGTGCTGCTATGAACATTGGGGTGCGTAGGTTCTTTTGGACTGGTGTTTCAGGGTTCTTAGGATATAATCCTAGCAGTGGAATTGCTGGGTCAAAAGGTAGATCCATTTTTAGTTTTCTTAGAAAATCCCATACTGTTTTCCATAATGGTTGTACCAGTCTGCAATCCCACCAACAGTGTACTAGGGTTCCCTTTCCTCCACAACCTCTCCAACACTGTTGTTTGTTGCTTTGTTTATGATGGCCATTCTGACTGGTGTGAAGTGGTATCTCATTGTGGTTTTAATTTGCATCTCTCTGATAGCTAGCGATATTGAGCATCTTTTTATGTGTCTCTGGATCCTCTGCATGTCCTCCTTGGAGAAATGTCTGTTCAAGCCCTTTGCCCATTTTTTAATTGGGTTGCTTGTCTTCTTAGAGTGGAGTTGTGTAAGTTCTTTATATATTTTGGAGATTAAACCCTTGTCTGAGGCATCATCAGCAAATATGTTTTCCCATATAGTTGGTTCTCTTTTTATTTTAATACTGTTTTCTTTAGCCATGTAGAAGCTTTTCATTTTGATGAGATCCCATTTGTTTATTCTTTCCTTTATGTCCCTTGCTTTTGGGGGACATATCAGTAAAAATGTTGCTGCATGAAATATTTGAGATTTTCCTGCCTATGTTCTCCTCTAGTACTTTAATGTTGTCACGGCTTATATTTAAATCTTTTATCCACCTTGAATTTATTTTTGTGTTTGGTGTAAGTTGGTGCTCAAGTTTCATTTTTTTGCAAGTAGCTATCCAGTTTTCCCAACATTACTTGATGAAGAGGCTATTTTTACTCCATTTTATGTTGCTGCCCCCTTTGTTGAATATTAACTGACCGTAGAGACTTGGGTTTATTTCTGGGCTCTCTGTTCTGTTCCATTGGTCCATGTGCCTGTTTTTATGCCAGTACCAGGCTGTTTTGATTACAGTGGCCTTGTAATACAATTTGGTATCAGGTATTGTGATCCCTTCTACTTTGCTCTTCTTTCTCAAAATTGCTGCAGCTATTCAGGGTCATTTATGGTTCCATATACATTTTTGAAGTGTTTGTTCTATGTCTGTGAAATATACCATTGGTACTTTAATAGGTATTGCATTGAATTTGTAAATTGCTTTGGGTAGTATGGACATTTTGATGATGTTAATTCTTCCGATCCATGAACATGGTATATGCTTCCATTTGTTTGTGTCTTCCTTGATTTCTTTCTTCAGTGTTGTGTAGTTTTCTGCATACAGGTCTTTTACCTCCTTGGTTAGGTTTACTCCTAGGTATTTTATTATTATTTTTTTTTTGCTATATCGAATGGGATTTTTTTTTTCTTGATTTCTGCTTCTGCTGTTTCATTGTTGGTATACAAAAATGCTTTTGATTTCTGGATGTTGACTTTATATCTGGCTGTTTGGCTAAATTCATTTATTAGGTCGAGCAGCTTTTTGGCCGAGTGTATAGGATTTTCTATGTACACTATCATGTCATCTGCAAACAATGATAGTTTTGTTTCATCCTTTCCAATTTGGATGCCTTTTATTTCCTTTTCTTATCTAATCACTGTGGCTAAGACTTTCAATACTATATTGAATAGAAGTGGTGAAAGTGGACATCCTTGTCTTGTTCCTGATCTTAGTGGAAAAGATTTTAGTTTTTGCCCATTGAGTATGATGTTGGCTGTAGGTATCTCATATATGGCCTTTATTATGTTGACGAATGCTCCCTCTATTCCCACTTTGCTGAGTGTTTTTGTCATAAATGGGTGCTGTACCTTATCAAATGCTTTTTCTGCATCTATTGATATGATCATGTGATTTTTGTCTTTGCTTTTGTTTATGTGATGTATTACATTTACTGATTTGCGAATATTGAACCATTCTTGCATCCCTGGGATGAATCCCACTTGGTCATGGTGTATGATCTTTTTAATGTATTGTTGGATGCGGTTTGCCAATATTTTGTTGAGGATTTTAGAGTCTATGTTCATCAGCGATATTGGCCTGAAGTTTTCTTTCTTTGTTGTGTGTTTATCTGGTTTTGGGATTAGGATGATGCTGGCTTCATAAAAAGAGTTTGGGAGTCTTCCATCATTTTGGATTTTTTTTTTTTGGAATAGTCTGTGAAGGATAGGGGTGAGCTCTTCCTTAAATGCTTTGCAGAATTCTCCTGTGAAACAATCTGGTCCAGGGCTTTTGTGTGTCAGGAGTTTTTTGATTACTGCTTCAATTTCATCTGCTGTTATTGGTCTGTTCAGGCTTTCTGCTTCTTCTTCATTGATTTTTAGAAGATTATATTTTTCTAAAAACTTGTCCATTTCACCTAGGTTTTCAAATTTCTTGGCATACAGTTCTTCATAGTAATTTCTTACAGTCTTTTGTATTTCTGTGGTGTCAGTTGTAATCTCTCCTCTTTCATTTCTGATTGTGTTTATTTGGGTCCTCTCTCTTTTTTTCTTGATGAGCCTGCTTAAAGGCTTGTCAATTTTGTTTATCTTTTCAAAGAACCAGCTCCTGGATTCATTGATCCTTAGAATTGTGCTTTTAGTCTCTATGTCATTTAATTCTGCTCTGCTCTTGGTTATTTCTTTCCTTCTACTTGCTCTGGGCTGTCTTTGTTGTTGTTCCTTGAGTTCTTGTAGGCATAGGGTTAAGTTGTTTGTTTGAAATGTTTCTATCTTTTTAAGGTAGGCCTGTGTTACTATGGACTTCTCTCTGAGGACCACCTTGGCTGTGTCCCATAAGCTTTGGGTTGTTTTGAGTTCGTTTTCATTTGTTTCCAGAAACTTTTTGATTTTTCCCTAATTTCATTCTTGACCCACTCATTATTTAATAGCATGCTATTCAATCTCCATGATTTTGAGGGTTTTGGGTTTTCCCCCTTGGGGTTGGTTTCTAGTTTCAGTCCCTTGTGGTTGAAGAAAATGCTTGGTATGATTTCAATTTTCTTGTATTTGTTGAGGCTTGTTTTGTGTCCTATCATGTGGTCTGTCTTTGAAAATGCTCCATGTGCATTTGAAAAGAATGTGTATTTAGCTTCTTTGGGATGAAGGGCTCTCTATATATCAGTTAAGTCCATTTCATCTAGGGCATTGTTCAGTGCCACAATATCTTTGTTGATATTTTGTTTGGAAGATCTCTCCATTTTTGACAGCAGGGTGTTAAAATCCCCTACTATAATTGTGTTGCTGTCAATACCTTTCCTGAAGTCCTCTAAGATTTTCTTTATATATTTGGGTGCTCCTACGTTGGGTGCATGTATATTTACAAGATTTATGTCTTCTTGGTGCATTGTTCTCTTGAGTATTATGAAGTGACCTTCTGGGTCTCTTTTTATGGCCCTTCTTTTGAAGTCTATTTTGTCTGATATGAGTATTGCTACCCTGGCTTTTTTTTTCCTGTCCATTTGCTTGGAAAATTTGTTTCCAGCCCTTCACTTTGAGTCTGTGGAGGTCTTTTGTCCTGAGGTGGGTCTCTTGTAGGCAGCATATGTGTGGGTCATGCTTTCTTATCCATTCAGCTATTCCATGCCTTTTGATTGGAGCATTTAATCCATTTACATTTAAGGTTATTATTGATAGGTACTGATTCATTGCCATTTTCGTACCTGTGTTCCTCTCTTTCTCTCTCTCTCAATCTCTCTCTGTCTCTCTTCCTTCCTTCCCTTAAAGCAGTCCCTTTAGCATCTCTTGCAGAACTGGTTTGGTAGAGGTGTATTCTTTTAGAGATCTTTTGTCTGGGAAGCTCCTTATTTGGCCTTCTATCTTGATTGAAAGCCTTGCTGGGTAAAGTAGTCTTGGTTGCAGGCCTTTGGTTCCCATTACTTGGAATATTTCTTGCCATTCTCTTCTGGCTTGGAGCGTTTCCATTGAAAAGTCATCTGCTAACCTTATTGGGACTCCCTTGTATGTTACTTCCTTTTTCTCCCTTGCTGCCTTTAAGATTCTCTCTTTGTCTTGGAATTTTGCCATTTTAATTATGATGTGTCTTGAAGTGGGCCTCTTTGGGTTCCTCTTGATTGGGACTCTCTGTGTTTCCTGGATTTGTGTGACTTTTTCTCTCACCAAATTAGGGAAATTTTCCATCATTACTTTTTCAAATAGGTTTTCTATCCCTTACTCTTCTTCTCCTTCTGGTATCCCTATTATATGGATATAATTATGTTTCATATTGTCTTGCATTTCTCTTAATCCCTCTTCATCCTGAGCCTCTTTTCCTTTTCTTGATCTTTCTGGGTGTTTTTTTTTCTACTTTGTCCTCCAACTCACTGATCCGATCTTCTGCTTCATCCATTCTGCTTTTGATTCCTTCTACTGTGTTCTTCAGTTCAGAAATTGTATTCTTCATTTCCTCTTGGCCCTTGTTGATTGTTTCTATTTTCTTTTTCATGTTGATATAGTTGCAGTGAGTTCATCGTAGCTTCCCTGTAGTTTCTAGTAGCTCATTGAGAGCTCATTGAGCTTCCTGACAACCATTGCTTTGAACTCAACATCTGATAGTTGAGTTGCCTCTGTTTCATTTAGCATTCTTTCTGGGGCTCCCTCCTTTCTTTTCATTTGGGGATTGTTTCTTTGTCTTCCCATTGTTTGTAAGATTCTTCTTGTCAGCCTCAGCTTCTTAAATTGATCTGTTCTGGCTTCCTGGATGTATGGTGTGTACCTCTGTGGTAGAATACCTGTGAGATTCAGTGGTGCAGTCTCCTTTGGGTATCCTGCTGTTCATAGCTTCCACTGTCTCAGCTGTTGGGATGCCCCCTCTTTGGGTCCAACTCTGGCTTTTTCACAGTTCCAGGTTTTTTGTTTTTGGTCTCACTCATGGGTATTTAAAAAGAGAAAATAAAAAAATGAAAAAGAAAAAAAAGAGGAAGGAAGAAGAGATAAAATTGGAAAGAAAGGAAGAAGGAATCAAACAAGAAAGAAGTAAAGAGAAGCAAAAGGAATTGAGGGACAAAAAAGATAAAAATAATTAAAAAAATAAAGCAAATATAATTTTAAAGAAGCCAAAAACCAAAAACCAAAAAACTCTTTCTGGTTTCAAAATTGCCAAGCTGGTTTTTCTGGTCTTGCTGGCTACAATGAGTGGAGGGGCTAAGGTATCGCTTTTCTCCCTGTTCAGAACTCAGTCAGCTTTGGGCTATTCTCCCCATGGCTAGCCTAGTGCCTCTCCATGCAGGGCCTCAGGGCATGGGGTCTGGGCCTGCTGTATAGTAGCGTGCTTTGCTGAGTTTATGGGTGTGAGCTTGGGTCTCCTACGGGGTGCACGCGCCATCCCTGGTTTATGGGTGCAGGTTCTGGGTTTCCTACAGAGTGTGCACGCTGCCAGAGTTTACAAGTGTGACCTCTGTGTGTTTCTTGCGTTGCGCATGCTCACCCTGGGTTCACGGGGGTGAGCTCCAGGTTTCCCATGGATTGTGTGCACTCCCTGGGTTTATGGGTGTGAACTCCGGTTCTCCTGTGTAGCGCATGCACTGCCCAAGTTTACGGGTATGGGTTCCAGGTTTTCTGCAGTGCGTGCACTTACCCTAAGTTCACGGGTGTGAGTTCCAGATTTCCCATGGATGTTGCGCACTCCCTGAGTTCACATGCGTGGGCTCTGGTTCTCCCACGGATCACTCGCACTCCCCGTGTTCCCGGAGTGGGCTACAGGTCTTCCACAGAGCCCCCTCCTCTGGTTGGGGGTGCCTCTGGTCACGCAGGTTCTGGCATGCACTCCACCCAGGGCTGTGCACCCAGGGCTATGCACAGCCCTAGCATGTTTGCCACTCAGACCTCAACTTCTCTCTCTGAAACTTCAAGCAACCACATCTCTCCCATTGCTGCTCAACCCTTGTTTGGCCAGGGAGCGAGCAGTTGACCCAGCTCCCTCCCTAGAGTCCTGTGGCAGACCCAGCAAGTACCAGGACTGGGGCTTCAGCCACCCTGGTCTCCATGTTGATCCCTGGGCTCTTATTGTCCTGAAGAATTCTCCTTCCTATCTGGTTTTTCAATGACTGCTACAGTTTTTGATCTCCTATTTTTATATATGCTGTGGTATTGTTGGCTGTTTGCTCTGTTCCTTTGTAGATCGGCTAGGTTTTTCTCCTGTGTGTAGGGGAAAGTGGAATCTGCCTCCTCCTACCATGCCGCCATCTTCCAGGATCGATCTCAAAAAAAGAAAGTTTTAACAGTAGTTTCCTCTGAGGAGGGAGACTATGAGGCAGTGGGAAGGTGGGGGCTTATAAGTTGTTTTCCTTGTGCTTTTCACAACTAAAAAATTAAAATTTTAAATGCTGTTCATAAGTAAAATACAAGAATTTAAATCATAAACACATGGATGATAAATCAAGGAAGGGGCTTCCCAGCTGCAGGTGCTGACGCAAGAGTCTGAGCAGAGAAGATCAGGCAGGAGGGCTTCTGTGTATAGGCGAGTATGTGTGTGCGGACAGGGAGATGGGAAGAGGAGACAGAGGGGGCTTCAGGGAAATTCAAAGCATCAGAAAGACTTGATTTGCTATTGCTGGCTTTGAAGATGGAGAGGGCCATGAGTCAGCTTTAGCCAAAAGAAAGAAGCCTTTTGGTTCTGGAAATGCTTTTGCCCCTAAACCTCACATTTCCATGACCTTGCTTGCCAGCAAAAACAGAAGGGGATAGAGAGATGGCCTTGGGGTCAGCCTCCCACATGCTGTGTGAGTGCATCCAATCGTAGAACTGATTTCACATCCGGCCCAATGTGCAGTGACTTCTGTGAGGTGTGAGTGGAACTGCCCAGCCTCCCAGCTAGAAGGAAGGGAAAACGGACAGGGAGAGTCACCTGAAGGTCTTTATCTTCGTCTTGTTTCCTCTCCAACACAAATTCTGGGTGATAAGCTGTTGCTGAGAGTTTGTGTGTGTGTGTGTGTATGTGTGTTTTCATTTGGTAGAAGCATTTAAGTTTGTATCTTCAAGTTGGCAGTGCATCTCAGTTACATAAGTTTGCATCCATTTTACTTTTAAGTTAATAACAAATTAACATTTGTAACATACAATGTTCCCAAACAGTTATAAATACTTTTGGAGTTATTTTCTTTCTTTTTTAAATATACAATCTTTATTATATTTTTTCCCATTACCACTTGGTCCCCTTGTAGGAATACAAAACATTTTGTTTTTAGAAGAAAACATTATTTAGTAAATAATATCATAGTCCCAAAAGATATATTATGAAAATGTATGAAAGTCAGTGGGGGAAAGGGAATGGAGGCTGTTCTGAGTCATCATTCTGTCTCATTTTTAAAAAATTATGATCCTTATTGTACTTGTAATTTTTGATTAGTTTTAATGTTATAACTAAATTGTTAAAACATTAGCAAACTATTATTTTTTTAATTTTATTTATTTTATCTTTGGAAGGGAAGGGAAGGAGAGAGGAAGAGAAATACCAATGTGTGGTTGCCTCTTGTGTGTCCCTTGCTGGGACCTGGCCTGCAACCCAGGCATGTTCCCTAACTGGGAATTGAACTGCGATCCTTTGGTTCGCAGGCCCGCGCTCAATCCACTGAGCTAGCAAATTATTATTGATATAGGCTTTTCCGTTTGCTCAAGATTATGAATTGTAAGGGAACAAAGCAGCAGTTCCAGCTGACAAATGGAACCACGGACAGTGGGATGACTCACAGTAAGCCTGCGGCAGTTAAACCAATCAACTGGAGCAATGAGAAGACTACCGACAAAGTGCGACCAAGGAACGTCCATCTCAAAATGCCCGGGAGCCGGCACCGTAAGCAGCAGCAGGACTGTCGGAAGTGTGCACGAGGTGACCAGGTGCCAAGAGAACAGGTTAGTGAGCTTGGGCAAGAGTGTTGTTTAGAGCCCCCATTATAACTGAAGTGGGATAAAAAGGGCAAACAGGCGAGTCTCATTCGCATGTGCAGTTTTTCTAATAGCCTGTACCACGGTCCTAACTTCTGACCAGAGGCTACAAAAGTCATAAATTAAATCATCGCCGTGGAAATGACAGCCAGTCCCCCGAGTGCTGGTGTAGAACGGACAGTGATAAAAGGTCACACATTCCGTGCCTTCCGCCTGAGTCTCCCAAAACAGAAACGGGGATTGAAACCCATAATTACTCTGAAGAAATAAAAGGATTTTTGATACCCAAATGAAACTTGGTGATTTTAGAGAAACTCAGGTAATAATCTACAGGAGCTATCAGAAAACTAGGCAATGCAAAAAGCCCCAAGTAAAGGAAATATAATAATTTCAGTAAATAGGCAGATGTAGTATTTAGCAAACTTAATGCCTAGTAATAGTATAAAATATTTGAAATAGGACATAATGGCAATGTTTACCAAAAGTAAAAGATCTATGAAGGCTAGTGAAATGTAAAGTATTCATGGTTTTTATTGGTGTTTTTTCTTCTAATTTCAAGTGTGAGGATTTTAATAATATTTTCCCAAGTATAAGCAAGAATAGCAGACCTACCACAGAGGGGATGGTTTGTCTCACGTCATAGGGACACACAGAGCAGTTTTCTAAAGAAAGAGTAATTGCTTTTTAGTGAAATTTCGGGCCACCTGCTGAAATACATCAGGATAATACCCTGCTTCCCTGTATTTTCATCCTCTGCTTTCTCCGCTGGGTCATTCTTAGCAGACGAATTTCCTATTTTATTTCAGTTTTAGCGCCTTCATTCGTCTTACTTTTGACTCCGCATTTCATTTCGTTGTACCAAGATGCTGGATAAGCTGCGAGCCATACGCACACGTGCGGGACAGAGAGAGGGTCCCTCCCTCACACTGCACTTTCCTCCATCCGCGGGTCGGTGGCTGGCCTAGGGGCCGCTGGGGGAGGAACCAGCTTCCCAGGCCACCTGGCACGCTGCATCCTCGCCCTTCAAAATTCTTCCTAAAACTGTTTTTACAGATATATAAGAGATGACCTGGAGCCCTGATCAGCGTGGCTCAGTTGGCTGGGCGTCTCCTGCAAAGCGAAAGATCCCAGGTTCTGTTCCTGGTCAGGGCATGTGCCTGCGCCTGCGCCTGCGGTGCGCCCCCAGCCAGGGTGTGTGTTTCTCTCTCCCAGTGGGCGATGTTTCCTTCGCACTCTTTCTCCCTCTCTCTAAAAATGAATAAATAAAATTTTTATAAAAATGACTTGGAAAAACAAAAAGCTCTGCTCATGGTTGGAAAGTGACAAAATTTTTCCATATTAATTTTTATTTTATTTTTTTGTTTTTTTTTAAAATTGTTGTTCAATTACAGTTGTCACCCCTTACTCTCCCCTGCCCTACCCACCCCTCACCTCCCCCACACCCCCTTGTCTTTGTCCTTGGGTTCTTCCTGCATGTTCCTTGATTTAACCCTCCCCCTTCTTTTCCCAGTTATCCCCCTCTCCCCTCCCCTCTGGGTGCTGTCAATTTGTTCTTTATTTCCTTGTCTCTGGTTCTATTTGGCTCGCTTGTCTCATTGATTAGTTTCCACCCGTAGGTGAGATCACATGATATTTGTCTTTCACTGCCTGGCTTACTCACTGGCTGGCTCAATTTTTAGTTCTAAAATTTAAAATGAGGATTACAATGTTATATTTTATTTATCAAAATAATTTCAGTACTATTTGATTTAGTATTCAGTATATAAAGTATGCTCTATGTATACTTTTGGTACATAATATTTTACTGTATATAAAATATCTGAAGTATGATTTTAAACTAACATAACATCAAGGGAAAATCTGAAAGAGAAGCTGCAGTAGTCAAATAGTGAGGTGTTATTAGAACACTAGATATTCAGGTTGATGAGACAGAATGAATAGTTCAGAGTTCGATCTTATTACATAAAACTTAACATATGATAAAATAATCGTTTCAAATCAGTAAGGAGGATGAGAGGAAAATGTACTTGACAGTTTTAGACAAAACAAGAAGCATTTTGAAAAGAAGGAATTTTGTACATTCTATACCTTACTAAAATAAATTCTAGAGGACTAAAGTGTTACATTAAAAAAGATATGACCACAAAAATGAGAAAAATAATTAATTATTGCTAGGTGAATGAGTAATGACAACTTTAGAAAATGAAAAAGACCTCATAAAGAAAGAGACATTTTTGACTACAGAACATGAAATATTTCTATGCATAAGAAAAAATTTACTGAAGTTTAAAAGTAAACCAAGAAGTGAAAAATATTTGTAGCAAATATATCATACCGTTAATATATTTATTACACAAAGAATTCTTAGAAATTGAAAAGAAAGTAAAGTCCAATGGGTAATAGGCAAGGGACACACACAAAAATTTCCTCCAAGTAAATTTAAGTTAAAAAATATAGAAAAATATTTAACTTAATTTGTAGTGCAAGTGGGAATTAAAACTAGTTGCTATTTTTAATAGCAAAAACTCATTACATTTGCAGATTAAAGACTGATAATATTTAATGCTGGCGAGAGTGCAGGAACTTGTACTGATGGTGGACACTAATAGAATCCTTTTGCAGAGTATTTGATAATGTTCATTAGGAACCACGAAATTGTTTGTAACTTAAGAATTTTTTAGACAATCTTTTTATGAAGATATGATTTACATGTAATGAAATGTATAGTTCTTTTTCCATTTTTTATTGTTGATCAATTATAGTTGTCCCTGTTTCCCCCATTACTCTCCCCTGCCTTACCCACCCCCAACTCCTACATTCAGTCCTCCGCCCGCTTGTCTTCGTGACTTTGTGAAATGTATAGTTCTTTTTTTAAAAAATATTTTATTTATTTATTTTTAGACAGAGGGGAAGGGAGGGAGAAAGAGAGGAAGAGAAACACCAATGTGTGATTGCCTCTCATGTGCCCCCTACTGGGGACCTGACCCACAACCCAGGCTTGTGCCCTGACTGGGAATTGAACCAGTGACCCTTTGGTTTGCAGGCAGGAGCTCAATCCACTGAACCACACCATCCAGGGTTGATATGTATAATTCTTAAGTGTGCAGTTTGATGACTTTCATTTTAGTTTGACCAGTTTTTATAGATGCATACACCCATACAATTCACACCCCAGTGAATAGCCAGAACATTTCATCACGCAGAAAGCCCCTTTGTGCACTTGCCCAATTCTCCCCACATTCTCCTCTCATCTCCTACCATTTTTCTGTTGTTTTTTCACCATAGATGGACTTTGTTCTGAAACTTTGTAAATATGGGATTTTACAGAATGTAGTCTTTTGTGTCTGACTTCCTTTTGCTCAGTGTTTGGGATTCATCTATTTTGTTACGTGTATCAGTAGTCCACTCCTTTTTATTGACAGGTAGTATTTATTGTACACCTTAATTTGTTCACTTATCTGTTGATGGGCGTATGGGTTATTTCTAATTTTTTACTTTTATGAAAAAGATTTTTAATGTTCTCTTTCTTTGATTTTTTTATGATGGTAAAGTATGTATAATATAAAATTCACTGAAAGCATTTTAAATGTACAAATTTGCATTTGTTATGCAAATTTTGTACTAGGCATTTGTTACATTTAAAATGTTGTGCAACCATCATCACTATCTATTTCCACAAAACCTTTCATCATTCCAAACAGAAACTCTTTCATTTCTACACCTCGCAGCACCTGGTAACCTCTAATCTACTCTCTGTCCCTATCAATTTGTCTGTTCTGGATATTCCTTGTAAGTGGTATCATACACTATTTATTTCACTTAGCATAATGCTTTCAAGGTTCATCCACATTGCACATGTATCAGAACTTCATTCCTTCCTATGGATTGATAACTTTACATTGCATGTGTACCACATTTTGTTGACCCATTCATCTGTTGATGGGTACTTGGGTTTATACTTTTGGCTATTGTGAATTATGCTGTTGTGAACACTGATGTGTATTTGAATCCCTATTTGTAATTCTTCTGAGTATATTTCTAGGAGTGTAATTGCTGGGCCATATGTCTGTGAACATCCTTGTATAGTCTTTGTATGTACATATATTTCCATCTGGTGTGGGTAAAAATGTAGAGGGCAGTATAGGCTTCACTCCATGAAATGGAGTGAAATGACACTCCATGTCAATCCAGGTTTTGAAGTATTTGCACCATTTTATACTCGCAACCAACAATACTTAAAAGACTAGTTGCTCCATGTCCTCATCAACATTTGATGGGGTTTGTCTTATTTTCCCCTCTATGTGCCAAGTGTTAAATATGATTTTTAATGTCTCACAACCACTGTGCACAATAGGCATTATTATTTATTTTTAAATTGAGATTTAGTTGACCTAACATCATATTGGTTTCAGGTGCACAACATAGTGATTTGACACTTGTGCATATTGTGAAATGATCCCACAGTAAATCAAGTTAACATTTATCAGCCTGCATAGTTATGCACTTTTTCCTATGATTTACTCTCTTAGCAATTTCAAATATACAATACAGTATTATTAACTATAGTCACCATGCTGTACGTTACACCCCCAGGATTTATTTATTTATAACTGGAAGTTTTGTATCTTCTGACCACCTCCATGCATCCCCCACCCTCATAACTACCAATTTATTTTTTAGATTCCATAAGTGAGATCTTGTCTTTTTAAAAAATTCTTTCTTTCTTTCTTTCTTTCTTTCTTTCTTTCTTTCTTTCTTTCTTTCTTTCTTTCTTTCTTTCTTTTCTTGAAAGAGAGGGAGAAAGAGAGGGAGAGAAACATCAATGTGTGGTTGCCTTTCATGCACACCCAACTGAGGACCTGGCCCACAACCCAGGCATGTGCCCTGACCGGGAATTGAACCCACAACCCTTTGGTTCACAAGCCAGTGCTCAGTCCACTGAGCCACACTAGTCAGGACTTGTCTTTTTAGTTATAGTCATTTTGATGCCATTATCTCATAGTTTTAATATACAATTATCTCATGACTTAGGATATTGAGCACTTTTGCAAGTGTCTATTGGTTATTCTTATCTTCCTTTGCGAAGTAACTGTCCAAATGCTGTGCTCATTTAAAAATTGTATTGCTTTGTTATTATTATTGAAGCAATAGTTGCTACAATAAAGAGCTCACAAATAGACCTACACTTACACAGTCGATTTCTGACCAAGGTGCCAAAGCAATTCAATGGGAAAAGGAAAATATTTTCACAAATTGACCTGAAACAATGGAACTTCAGCCCTGTTCACTTGAGATGAATCATAGACCTAAATGTAAAAATTAAAACTATAAAGCCCTGAGAAGGAAACAAGAGGATATCTTCATGACCTTGGAGAAAAGCAAAAAGTCCTTGAAGAAGACACAGAAAGCAGTCACTTCCACACAGGGGTTCCTGGGGTCCTGGGCATGACTTGCAATGTGCAGCCCATGGGGTCCATGACTAGGAAGACAGCAGGTCCTGCCAAGGTGCGCTTTGCATGGGACCCCCGAGGCCTAGGTGGGGCTTTGGGACTGTGTCCTATACCCATTGTGCCTGGGTGTGTCAACACCCCAGGCAAGGACTTAATGGAGTATCTGGTCTTACCAAATACCCCACAACAAAGGAAGACATGAGTCACCTTCTGGGGCCTTTTCCACTTATTGAATGTGGTTTTCTCACATTAGACCAAGGTCTCCTCAAGTGTTCAGAGCAGAGGAGGCCTGCTGACAGGAGGCGGGCATTGCAGAGGCACATGGGGTAGCAGCTCAGTGCTGGAAACCTAGAGATAGGAACGGTGTGGAGTCAGGGAGAAACGTGGGGTCTGGAGCCTGATGGGCCTGGGTTCAAATCCTCGGACCTTTCCTTTTGGAGCTGTGTGTCCTTGGGCAATTCACTAGATCTCTCTGAGTTTGACATCAATTGACCATTTGGTCCGAGGGCTGTTTTAAGCATGGTGGGGAGGTGCTGACAGCAGAGGCAGCCCTGCCCTCAAGCAGTGCCCGTGACTCAACTTCCCACAAACAAGCTCCTTTTCCTAACTTCCCTGCTTCACTACCAGTGCCTCAGCCTCCCAGGCCCCAAACATTGTCAAACTGCTCGCTTCTCTCTTCTATTTCCTGTATCCAATTAGCTACACTGTCTTAGCAATTCTTCCTTAAAAATGCCATTTAGCAAGAAGTCCTGCTGTAGCCAGTACTGCCATTGTTGACCTGACTCCTGTTCCTTGTCATTCTTCCTGGCAGAATCCCAATTTTATTCAATATGGCACAAAAGTCCAGCGAAAGGCTTCCTTTCCTATAGCCCTTTGCAGCTGGGAAGCTGCTGAAGTGTACCAGTGACAGGTAGCCTGAAGTTTCTAGGCAAGAAGAACTTTCCTTACATTGGTACCACCCCTTCCTGCTTCACTCTATTTTTCTACTTGGGACAAGGCCCTGCAGTGTGGAGGAGCCTCAGCAGGCTTCTTGAGATCGCGAGGCACACACTCGGAAGAAGGCGTTCCTGTCACTCACCTAGACTATTGCATGAGCTGTCAGCAGGCTCCCAGCCCACTCCTGCAAGTGGGAGCGTGGAAGGGGCCCCTTGAGTCCCAGGGCCACAGGACGGCAGTCATGGCTCATCCCTGAAGTACAACGTTAGGCCACCAGGGGGAAGGATGGAGAAAAATCTCAATTTATGGACATGAAAAGATGTCCCTGATATTTTGTTAAATTTAAAAAGCTGTTTAAAAGTAAGTTTTTATCATATGCAGTTATACATAAACATGTGCTTATTCATAAATATATGTATTTAAAAGTGTAAATGGGTATTCCTGTAAACATTTAACAGGCTTATTTATATCTATCTGGTGGGCTTATAAGTCATTTCATTTATTTATTTTTCGTATTTATCTGATTAAATGTTTTTTCAATAAAAATAAAAATAAGAGACAAAAAGTGCTTAAAATGCTTAAATTCAATGCACCTCAGTTCGGTATTCAGTGGCTTCCATGATGGGCAGAAATAAAGGTGGTGTGTTTGTGTGTGTATGGATTTGTAGTGTTTGAGAGTGTGTCTGTAAGTATGTGCATATGTGTAAGTGTATGAATGTTTGGGAGTGTGTGTATGTCTGAGTGTCTGAGTGTGTGTGAATTTGTGAGTGCTTTGGAGAATGTGTGACTCTGAGTTAGTGTGACTATGTATAAGCAAGTGATGTGAGTGAGTATGACTGTGTATGGTGAGTGTGTAAGTGTGTCTGCCTCCCTGGAGTAGGGGTGAACAGCCAAAAAAGATTCAGGGGACCCCCACCATTCTTGGTTCCATCCTGGGGCACAGCAAGCCTGCTTCTCCAACTTGTGACTCTGCCCTCATTTGAACTGGAACGGAGGTGAGAATGAGGACCCTCAGTCTGACTCTGGGGAGGGGCCTGACTGTCTGCTCTTTGTTTCTATGGCAGCTGCTGCTTCAGCTCCAGTGGCTGCTAGGCCAGTAACCCTCCTGGTCACATGAACCTAAGAAGGTGACCAGATCAGCTATTGTCACTCCATCTTTAAAGGAACTCCTTTATCAAAATGTTCTGTGGCTAAAGAAGTTTGGGAAACGCTGAGCATTCGGCTTTGAGGATCCACAACACACACTGGCAAGTTAAAGGTGTTGAGAAGTCCTGTGGAATAAACCTGGTGAACCTTGCTAGACCCGCATTTCCACCTGAGGACAGGGACCCCCTCTCCACTCCTCCACAGCACCTTTTAACCTCCCTCAGAACCAGTTTTCACAGAAGCTGCCGTGGGGCATGGTGACCCACGAAAACAGCCCACGTCTTCCTAGCACATGGCAGGCTGTAGAGCTTCCTCACACACACAAAGATGCCGCCTTGGGGCCCTGTGGGCAGGCAACGCTGAGCTTGTTTTACAGGTAAGGGGACTGGAGACCCAAGAGATGGAGCGTCTTGCTCAAGGTGCTCCCCGCTTTAAAAAGGCCCGCCTGCCTTGGGACTCCAACCTCTTTTCTGCTCACAGAAGCTAGTGTAGAGCAGGGCCCTGAATGGGCTCAGGAAAGATGAAATCTTTTAGACAAGAAGGCTGTGCTGAAGCCAAGGACTCAGCCGTGAGGGGACTCCTGGGGAGGTGGATGGGGTCAAAGAATTAGCCATGATGCTGAAGGGGCCTGGGATGAGAGGTGCTGAAGGGAGGGTTCCAACTGACCTTGGTTGGGTGTGCCTGCCATCTCAGCAGCCAGAAGTGAAGGACCCCAAAGGAGGCAGAAGCTGAGTTCTAGTCTTCCCACCCACCCAGCTCAGAAAACTCTAGTCGTGTGTGTGTGTGTGTGTGTGTGTGTGTGTGTGTGTGTGTGTGTGTAGGGAAGGGGAGCGACAGGGAGCGTAGAACCTCTGAGGTACCACTCCTTCCCCTCTGGCCCCCAACATGGTGGTGGTGTTTGTGGTAAACCCTGTGACGTGGTGGGCAGGCAGCCTACCAGAGGAGAAGGATGTGGCTTCTCAGGCTCCATTAAACAGGGTGTGTGGGATACATTGGCAGCTGCCCCACCATGGCCTCCTGGGCTCGCCTGCTCCTTGCCTTGGCGCTCCTGGGCTCCCCAGGTAAGGACGGTCTCCTCAGTGAAGATCCGGACAACTCCCCCAGTCCCTCAGCAGCTTTCTCGTCATGGCGGCCTTTCCTGCTGAACCGCTACAGCTGCAGCCTCTCAGTGACCTGGTCAATGGGGAGACACAGCCAGCGAGAGGGCATGAGCCCTGGCTGGGGCTCTGGTCCCAGCTCTGCTGGTCATTGGTATAGCCTGTGTCCCCTCTTTTCCTCCCTGGGCTTTGCCTCTTCATCTCTGTTATGAAGGTCATTGGCCCTGATCAGAGGGTCTGGTGTTGCTTCACAACACTGGCTAGGGTTGTGACAGGGCTTGGGAGCGAACAGAGACCTGTCACTTCCCATTCCCTGCTGCGCACACATGCCCCCTCCCAGGCCCTGGAGTCATGGTAGGGTCCAAGGGCTCAGCTGAGGGTAAGGACACTGAGGGAAGGGGGAATGGATGGGGACAATTTTTGGAAGGAAAGAGAAAAATAAACACAATCTCTTGAAAGGAGATGAGGAGTTTCCTTTTACATCAACCCCCAAATCTGTGTGTGTGTGTGTGTGTGTGTGTGTGTGAGAGGGAGAGAGGGGTAGGGGGGTGTGTGAGTAGGGGAGAGGGGAACAGTCTTCTGGCTTTTTAGAAGGAACTTGAGAGCATGTCTTCTTGTTTGTTTTGTTTTGTTTTGTTTTGTTTGTTTTGTTGTTTTGCTGAGAATAGGTCAGTGCAGCCCCAGGGCAGCATGGGAGGAGAGTGCCTCCCAGACTCCCCACACAGCCCCACTCCTGTCCTGGGCCCTGGGTACTCCTGGGCTCCCCGCCAGCCAGGAGAACAAACCTTTCCCTCTTGTTCCACCTGTGGAGGCATCCTGATGCTGTTTCTTCCCCAGATCTGGCCTTTTCCAGTCTGACCCCTGAGTGCTCTGACCCGGCCACGGCCAACCCGTGTCATGGACAGCAGCTCTGCCAGGGCCTGGCCCAGGAGGACCCCCAGGTACTCGCGTTCCTGCTCAGCTCCCACAGACTCTCTCCTTTCTCTCCTCCCTGGGCAGTGGCGGGGCAAGGGCTGGAGGTCTCTAATGAACAGGTGAGGGGCCGGAGGGGCTGTGAGCTGAAGACTCTGCTTTTGCTCACACCCATGCCTGCTGGACAGGGTGCTACATTAGTCTGGCTGGGCCCTCCCCGAGAGGGTCCTCTGGGGTCTGGCAGGAGAACAGGAGTCTGTGTTGGCCTGGAAGAGGTTCTGTGGGTGTCCCGCAAGTTCCGGGGTCTCTCTAAGACTAGCAGGTGGGTGGGCAGGGGCCAGCCAGCTTGGTTCAGGCTCTTAAGGACAGAAAGATCGTAGATGATGCTGCCGGCCTTGGAGTGTCTGAGAGACCACCTTTCCTGACAGGGTAAGCTGCTGACCACAGGAAAGGAGCAAGGCCTCATTAGTTGTTGTCTCTGCCAGAAGATCATCAAGCATCTGCAGAAAATTGTGGGAGAACAGCCTAATGAGGTGAGGCTTGTGGAGACTTTGGCCTGCTGGTCAGTGGAGTGGGTAACCTGGGTGCCCAGCAGGCCTCCCCAGAGGTGGACACTGGATGAGGAGGGCACTGGGTGAAGGCCAATCCCCATTGGTCCACAGCTTCTCAGCAGGGGATCTGTGGGCACCCTTTCGAAGCTGAGGATGGACTTCTGGGGAACCTGGGAAATCATGGCGCTCTGGGAGTGTGCTCGTGGGAGGAAGAGTTTGCATGGTTTCCATGCAATTCTCAGGGCAGAGTTTTGGGAGGCGGATCCGAGGGGCCTGAGTCAGTACTGCAACTGGCTGAATGGCCTGACAAGTCATTAGTGTCTTCTGAGCCTCTGTTTTCTCAGCTGTGGAATGGGATGAATGGTAATTCCCACCTGGCACGTTGCCTAAGCCTTTTAAAGGAGCGAAGGGTGGAATGTGCTCCACTCTACGTCGGGCACTGAATAAACGCTTCACAAGTGAACGTGTGCCGATCAAGAACCGTTGTTTCACTCTCCCTCCCTCTCTTTCACGCCCCCACCCCGCTTCGCATCTTGGCACTGCAAGGCCCGCCTGCAGGCCTGGGTCCTCATATTTATCTTTCTCCACTGGGATGGCAGTAGAAAATAGTTTAACACCAAATGTGCCAAGGCTCCAAGCTCTGATGCCCTCCTAACCTTCTCCACGCACCTCCTGTAGGTGCGAAAGCAGCCAGGCCCTGCACCCAGGCAGGTGCACAGCCAGAGCCTTTACTGTGGATCTGGCAGCCGTGGGCAACATTCTCCACACAGAGGACAGGGGGCAATTGTACAGGGAGCTGAGACTCTGGCAGGTCCAAACATCCTTCTCTCAAGAGCTCCTATTAGCCAGGCTTTGGCCAGGGCCTTGGGGACTGGGAGCAGGGGCTGGGCCCTGTCTCTCTAGTCTTCACTCCCATGGCCTCCTGGCACACAGCACCCTCATCTCTGGAGCTGCTGGGGCCTGCAGCCGGGCAGAGCTGGCTAGGGCTCACTGGATTCCTGTGTCCTACCATGATGCTGCCACTGCAGGGCACCATTGCCCAGGCTGTGTCCCGGGTGTGCCACAAGGTGAAGTTCCTGAGAGGCCTCTGCGAGAAGACCATGAGAAAATTTTTTGGACGCATCTCCCAGGACATCATCGCTGGCAAAACTCCCCATGCAGTTTGTGTGGACATCTCTATATGCAAACCTCGAGCAGGTGAGTGCAGAGGTGACAGCAGGGACTCATTCCTGGAGGGCCCCAGACAGCCTCCCCACACATGTGTGACAGGGCTTAAAAACACAGAAAATACATAGAAAACTTGATAAGCAGCTCATACGTGTCCCTCTGTGCTTCCTTGTTATGCCACATTACTTCCCTCACTTCTAATATGGGAAAGTGTGGAGAAGTTGGGTGGGTGGGCTTTAGTTAGGAATGTTTGAGGAACACTCATTAAGAGCTTTGAGAAATAGTCATAAGATCTTGTGTGTCCCCACCCCCACCCCCACAGGCCATCCTGGAGTAAAATCACATCTCCACCTGTCCTCAGATGTGTGACTCTGGGCAAGTAAATTAAATTCTCTGAGCTCCAGTTTCCTCATCTGTGAAAAGGGGATAAGAATTCTTGTTTCTGAGGTTGGAATGAGGGTGAATGAGATCATCATGTATGAAGATCATCATGTTGCCTGGCACCAAGGAAACGCTCTTGGACTGAGATATTCAAGAGTCACCAGAGCCCTGATCAAACTCCCATCCCCAGCCTAGCACAGAGCACGCCAAGGCTCCATCCATCCCCATGACCCTGAGGGCCTGAGACCTGGGCTTGAAAATCCTTCTGGGCAGGGAGGGCTCTGCCAGCCTCTTTCCCAGCACTTCCCAGGCTCTACCCAGATAGAACAAGCCATGGCTGCCATGGCTGCCAGGGAGGGGGTCCGGAGGGCTCTCACGATTTGCTCTGGCAGCTTCTCCAGCCCACACTGATGCTTTGGGACTTGATACTGACAGACCCCTTAGTGTGAGGTCCCCATCATTTCCTTTCATTATAGCCTGTGGTTTTTACCTTCAAAATCCCATTACCCACACAGGCTCCTGACTGGCTTCTGGGATGTGACTCTGGTGTGCTCAGCAGGGAACACACCAGAGTCCCTGTGTCCCCCAGAGACCCCACACATCCCACAGCTGGCTCTTCTCTCCATTCTAGGTCTCCTGTGAGCCCCGGGGCCTCTGGCTGCACCCTGGGGAGAAAGCACAAGAACTCTAGCACTGGCTGCTGTTCCTTCCTTCCTAAATCCACAGCCAGCCTCCAGGTTCTCTCACCTCCCTCCTCCATTGCTTTTCCCCTCTCAGAAAATAAACTGTTGTGCAAGGTCTTAGTGCAGCTTCTTTTCCTTTGGTGGATTTGAGGGGAGAGGCTTGGGGGTGTGCTTGGGTGACCCATGCATTCGTTAGGTAAAGTTGCTTTATGGCCCCCACTCTGTTTTACATGCCAGGGATTTAGTCAGTGGTGAACAAGGCCACCTTAGCAGCTCTTACACATGTAGTCATGGAATACTGGCTGAGCACACGCTAGAGCCACATGTGACACAGAGGATGCTCTGTGTCACTCACCCAAACAGCTGGGCAGAGCAGCAGGGTCCCAGGAAGAGTTCTTTTGGTCATAAGAACAGAAACACATCATCCTTTTGCTTCTCTCAGCAGCCAGCCTTCTTTTGCTGTTTGGGTGAGTGTATTATTTAGGATTTTGTTTCATGCAACAGAAGTCTTAGTTCACTCTGGCTTAAATAAAAAAGATAACTTATTGACTCAAATAATTAACCAGTCCATAGATAGCTCCAGGCACAGAATGATCCAGAAATCTGTGGTGTTACCAGACCTCCAGTCCTGTTTCTCTTCTCTGCCATCCTCTCATTTCTTCCCACCTCTACATAGTACAGTTGACCTTCTTTCTTGCTAGCGGAAATGGCTGCATTAGGTCAAGACTTTACGTCTAGACAGTACGTCGTCTGTAGCTTCTTTTCCAGTAGCTACCTTAGAAGAGAAAAGAAGCTTCTTTCTTAGAGGCCTAATCAGGTTTCTCCTCAGGTCTCATCAGCCTGAATGGTTAGAGCCCACCTGAACGATCACTGTACCCAGGGGCATGGGAGGTCCTGCGGAGCATGAGACAAATCCAGGTGCGCTCCCAGGGCGGAGGTGGGCCCATTTGCCCTAGTCAGGTAGTTGAGACTGGACATGAAAACCTGGGAGAGTCTGTTACCAGAGGAGGGGAAATAGGTCCTGGCCACCGCAAAGAGCCATGGTGTGTCAGGGTGTGTCAGTCAGGTTTCCATAAGATAAAATAATTAAAAAAATAAAAAATAAAAACAAGCAATAAAATATTCAAAGGGACTCCCATTGGTGAAATCTTGGACAATTTGAGTATCAAAATAGTTAATGACAATAACTCATAACCCATTGGGTGAATTAGAATCCATATAAATATAAATAATGAATAAATAAATAAATAAATAAGGGATAAAGGCAAATGTTACCTTACAAGAGAACGCCAACTAATAAATGCAGACATAGTTGCACAGTATATCTCCCCAATATGCTTACTAATTACCTGATATTAATTAATAAATTTCATTATTAGTTAATCTGAGAGTGGAGAAACCTGGCAGACAGGTGACAAATGTTAACATCACAGCTAATGGGACAAATCCACATCATGAGCTTCACGATATGCTGCACTGAGAGGAGTGTAACAACACTTTTTCTGCTGCTCCTGCTGGAAAAGCATCAATCATAAGCAAACATCAGGCAAGCCCAAACCGACATTCCGCGCAGTAGCTGGCCTGCGTTCTTCACCGTGCCGAGGTCACGAAAGACAAGGAGAGATGGAAGAGCTGCTCCGGATCAAAGGAAGCTAAAGAGACACATCGATCTAGTTGCAACACACGATCCTGGTTCGGATGCGGGTTGTGTGCTGTTGAGTTGGCTCTGACTCCTGGACCCTGTGAATAAGTGATGTCCACGGTGTCCTGCCCTCAACAGGCCTGCTCAGCTCTTGCAGACTCATGCCCATGGCTCTGTTCTTCCTGAGTAACTTGGCATGCTTTCCGACCCAGGAGTCTTCTCTTTCAGCACTTTCTCTATTTCATTTTGAACTGTCTCATCACATGGTTTTCAAGGTAAAATGAAAAAACAAAAAGAGAGAAGAAAGTCCATGCTACACGTGCTGGTGCCTGTGTTGCATCACCAAACACCTATATCATGCAGGCGCCCCTGTGTCTTTGGGATCCAGACCTATAAAGGACATTGTTTGGGGCAATCTATGACATGTGACTGGGGTCTGTGATGATGATACTGTGCCACTATTGACTTTCTGATTTTGATGGTTGTACTGGGTTATGTATGAGAATGTCCTTCTTGTAAGGAAACACACACTAAAGTATTAAGGGGTGATAGGGGTATCGTGCCTGCAATTTACTGTCAAATGATTTAAGAAAATGGCAATATGCACACACAGCAAGACTTTGAGAAGGCATATGCCACATACGTGTGGTAAAATTTAACAGTGGGGAGTCTGGTTAAGGTAAACAGGGGCTCTTTGTAGTAGTCTTGTAACTTTTTTCTAAATTTGAAATTACTTTAACATAAAAGTAAATGACAAATTAATTTGACCTTAATAAATGGATAGATGGTGGTGACATTGACTGAGGTGGGGAAGACTTTTGGATGGATGGATTTGGAGGGAGTAATGAGAAGCTCTGTTCTGGCCGTGTGAAGCCTATCCCTCAGTCATCCAGGTAGAAATGTCAAACAGGCCATGTGGATGGGGAGGGGCCACTAGCCCAAGATCCACATTTGAAGTCCTGGAATTGAATGGGATGGCCAACAGCAGCGATTTTCAACCTTTTTCCTTTCATGGCACACATAAAGTAATTACTAAAATTCCAAGGTGCACCAAAAAATATATTTTTGTGGATATGCCAAAAAATATGTATAATTTTGATTCATTCACATTGGATGCCTATTGTTGTGTTGGCTATTATTTTTTAATTTAACAATCTAAGGGAAAGGAGGTAAGTGCCCCTGACTAAATAGTCTGGTATTGCAGTTCTAAAAAATTTTTGTGGGTCTTCTGGCCAAGATGGAGGTGTAGGTGGACACACTGTGCCTCCTCTCACAACTAAGATTAAGGACAACAAAAATATAGAACCAAAAAACCCCAACCAGAACAGATAGAGAATTGAATTGTACGGAAGTCCAACAATGATTCACCCAGACCAGTAAGAGGGGCAGAGTCAGCGGCCAGCAGAGAGGGGTTGCGGCAGGAAAAGGTGGTGGCTGGTGGTCCTGGGCACGCAGGCGGCGGTTGGCACACCCTAGGTGCACAGGCAGTGGTTACGGAACACAGGGAGGCAATGAGCAGACCCAGTGAGGTGCACAAGGCAGCTGACCATTGTCACACATGTGCACAGATAAACCAGGCAAAAACGGGCAGCAAGACAAACTGCACAATGCAGGGCCCCAGCGCCAGGAAATAAAGCCTAAAAGCACCAATTGAAAACACTTGTGGGGGTTTAGGTGCCGGGAGAGAATCCCAGCCTTACAGGAGAGTTCGTTAGAGAGACCCACAGGGTCCTAGAATGTACACAAGCCCACCCACATGGAAATCAGCACCAGAAGGGCTCAATTTGCTTGGGGTAAGCTGCGGAAAGGACTGGAATCCGAGAGCGGAGCAAATGCCATTGTTCCCTCTTGGACCCTGCCCCCACATCCAGCATCACAATCCAGTGAATGGGTTGCCCAGCCCTGGGGAACACCTAAGGCTCCACCCTCACTACTTAACAGCCCTGACCAGACCAAAAACAAAACAAACAAACAAACAAACAAACAAAAAAACCCAAAACAAAAAAACCCAAAACCAAAAATGGCTCAAATGGGAGAACAGATCAAAGCCCCAGAGCCAATTCATCTAAATGACCAAGAGATCACCAACAAATCAGATGCACAGTTCAAAGCACTGGTGATTAGGAAGCTCACAGAATTGGTTGATTTTGGTCATGAATTAGATGAACAAATGAAGACTACAATAAGTGAAATGAAGAAAAACGCATAGGGAACCAATAGTGATGGAAAGAAAACTGGGACTCAAATCAATGGAGTGGACCAAAAGGAAGAAAGAAAAATCCAATCAGAAAAGAATGAAGAAATGAGAATTACAAAAAATGAGGAGAGGCTTAGGAACCTCCAGGACATCTTGAAATGTCCCAACATCCAAATTATAGGGGTACCAGAAGGGGAAGAGGAAGAGCAACAAGAGGAAAACTTATTTGAACAAATAATAAAGGAGAGCTTCCCCAATCTGGCAAAGGAAATAGACTTCCAGGAAGTCCAGGAAGCTCAGAGAGTCCCAAAGAAGTTGGACCTAAGGAGGAACACACCAAGGCATATCATCATTACATTAGCCAAGATTCAAATGAAGGAGAGAATTCTAGAAGCAGCAAGGGATAAGGGGATAGTCACCTACAAAGGCGTTCCCATCAGACTGTCAGCTGATTTCTCAAAAGAGACCTTCCAGGCAAGAAGGGGCTGGAAAGAAGTATTACAAGTCATGAAAGGCAAGGACCTACATCCAAGATTGCTCTATCCAGCAAAGCTGTCATTTAGAATGGAAGGGAAGATAAAGCACTTCTCAGATAAGATCAAGTTCAAGGAGCTCATCATCACCAAGCCCTTATTATATGAAATGTTAAAGGGACTTATCTAAGAAAAAGAAGATAAAAAATAGGACAGTAAAAAGACAGCAAACTCAACAGATATTAACAACCACACCTAAAAGAAAAGCAAACTAAGCAAACACCTAGAACAGGAGCAGAAACACAGAAATGGAGATCACATGAAGAGTTAGCAACAGAGGAGTGGGAGGAGGAGAGGGGCAAAAAGGCACAGAGAATAAGTAGCATAGATGGTGGATAGAAAATAGACAGGGGGAGGGCAAGAATAGTGTGGGAAAAGTAGAAGCTAAAGAACTTATGACACATGGACATGAACTAAAGGGGGGAATGTGGGTGGGAGGGGGTGTGCAGGGTGGAGGGGAATGATGGGGAGAAATGGGACAACTGTAATAGCATAATCAATAAAATATAATTAAACAGAATTTTGTGGCACACCAGTGGAAAAATCACTGGCCTAGAGTGAGTGTGGAAGGATCAAGCCAATGTCCAAGGACAGGCCAGCTAGTCAGCAGGTGGCGGCGTGGGTGGTGGGGGTGGACTCAATTTGAATAGATATGTGTGTTTTGCAATTTTACTGTTCATAGTTTTGATTTTCTTCTTCTTAAATATATCCCTTTAACATTTCATATAATAATGGTTTGTTGATGATGAATTCCTTCAGCTTATTCTTGTCTGGGAAAATCTTTAAACTGCTCTTCGATTCTAAATAATATCTTTGCTGGGTAGAGCAATCTTGGCTGTAGGTTCCTACTTTTCATGACTTTGAATATTTCTTGCTAATCCCTTCTAGCCTGCAAAGTTTCTTTTGAGAATCAGCTGACAGCCTTATTGGAATTCCCCTGTAGGTAACTAACTTCTTTTCTCTTGCTGCTTTTAAGATTCTCTCTTTATCTTTAACCCTTGGCATTTTAATTAGGATGTGTGTTGGAGTGGGCCTCTTTGCATCCATCTTGTTTGGGACTCTGTGCTTCCTGGACTTGCATGTCTATTTCCTTCACCAAATTAGGGAAGTTTTGTTTCATTATTTTTTCAGATAGAGTTCCAATTTCTTGCTCTTTCTCTTCTTCTGGCACCCCTATGGTGTGAATGTTGAACCTCTTCAAGTTGTCCCAGAGGCTGTTTACACTTTCCTCATGTTTTTGGATTGTTTTTTCTTCTTATTGTTCTGTGTGTTTTTTTTTTTTTTTTTCTTCCTTATGTTCCAAATCATTGATTTGATTCTCGGCTTCATCCACTCTACTGTTGTTTCCTTGTAAATTGTTCTTTATGTCAATTAGTGTATCCTTTGTTTCTGATTGGGTCTTTTTTATGCTGTTGAGGTCTCACTATGTTCCTTGAGCATCCTTAAACTGGTATTTTGAACTCTGTATCTGATAGATTGCCTATTTCCATTTCACGTAGTTCTTTTTCTGGAGTTTTGATCTGTTCTTTCATTTGGGTCATGCTTGTTTGTCTCCTCATTTTGGCAGCCTCCCTGTGTTTTGCTTCTATGTGTTTGGTAGAGCTGCTTTGACTCTGTGTCTTGGTAGTGTGGCCTAATATAGTAGGTGTCCTGTAGGGTCCAGTGGCACAGCCTCCCCTATCACCCAGCTGGGTCCTCAAGGTGCTTCCTTCATGTCAGCTGAGTACACCCTTCTCTTGTAGTTGAGTTTTGGTTGTTGTTGGCAGATCCATAGGAGGAATTTACCCAGGTCAGTCACCTTCAAGGATTGGCTGTGACCACTTAACAACAGCCTCTGTCTTCCTTGGGAGATCAGCTATACGGGGGCAGGGTGGTGGTGCTTTGATGTGATCTGTAGCTGACCACTGGGTGCACTTGCCCTGGGATTTCTTGGATGGTGTACACCAAGGTCAGCTCCAACCTGTTTTTTTCCCAGGCCACTCTTCCTGAGCTATAAAACAGTCTGAGATGGCTGCTACTTGTGCTGGGCTTGGAGATTCCCAGGCAAAGCCAAGCTGTGAATCTAGACTGGCTGCTTCTAGTGCTATGCCTGGGCCTCTGTTTGATAAGATTTAGAAAGTTGTGAAGCCTGAGCCAAGACCAGCCATTCATATGGAAAAGCAGCTTGGTGGGCTGTGAATTGGATGGGGTGGCGTTTCTGGGGATCTCCCAGGCAGGTCATGTGGTGTTAGTCAGATTGATGGAGTCTCAGATGTGGCACCAGCTTGCCAGATCTGTGGGGGGAGGGTTTAGAAAAGGGACAATGGCCTCTGCTTGCCCTCATGCCAGACACTTAGTTCCTCCCTGTATGCCACTGGTACCTTTCAAGCTGCTACCCCAGTGCTGGAGCTCAGAGGGAGTGAGTCTGAGAAGGTGAGTCTGAGAAGGTGAGTCCATGTGTGGGTTCTTTAAGAGGAATTGCTTAGGACTTTAGCAGTTTCTTCCACTGACTCAATCCCTTCTGGTTTTTGCATCCAGAAGTTGGGGGTGGGGTGGGATCTTAATCTTCTTGGTACTGGAAACTTGGGCTGGGGCTCCTCATTCCCAAGATAGCCCTCTCTAATTTTTATCCACTACACTTGGTTGAGAGATCAGCCCATTCTCTGTCTGCACCCCTCTTACCAGTCTGGATTGTTGTGGTTTTTTTTTTTACTTCTGTAGTATTAAGACTCCACTCATCTTAATTTCTGGTGTAACTTTGATGTGGTTGTGCAAAGAGGTGAGTCATGTCTGCTATGCTTTCACCTTGACTCAGTACATGTCTTTTTAATATTGTGTATGTGAAATAGGAAGTATGCATGAACACCTCTGTTGAATTTGATGGTTATCTCAAGGAAAAGCACTTGTGCAATTGAGTTACAAGCTGAACTACCTATTTTATCAGGAAACACTATTTTAAAAGTTGTGGCAAAAACCACAAAAAATTTACCATTGCTATCACTTTAAAATGTATAGTTCAGCAATGTCCAGTATTACTTTGAATCAGATGTCCAGAACTTTTTCATCTTGCAAAACTGAAACTCCCTGCTCACTAAACAGCTCTCCTTTTCCCCTCCCCCAGTCCTGCTACAACAGTTCTACTTTCTGTCCCTATGAATTTGCTTACTTCAGACACCTTATATAAGTGGAATTGCATGGTGTTTATCTTTTTGTGACTGACTTATTTCACTTAGCGTAATGTCTTCAAAGTTTGTCCATATTATGACATGTGACAGTATTTATTTTCTTTTTAAGGCTGAATAATATGCCATTATATATTATATGATCACATTTTGTTTATCCATTCATCTGTCCATGTACATTTTGGTTGCTTCCACCTCTTGGCTTATTGTGAATAGTGCTACTATAAACATGAGTGTGCAAATATCTCTCTGAGATTCTGCTTTCAGTTCTTTTGGATATATGCCCACATATGGGATGCTGGATCATATGGTAGTTTTATTTTTAATGTTTTGAGGAATCACCATACTGTTTTCCACAGTGGTTTCACTATTTTACAACAACAATGCATAATTTCTCCATGTCCTCACCAACACTTGTTATTTTCTTTTTTTTTTTTTTAACAGCTATCCTAATGGATGTGGGGTGATATTTTATGGATTTGACTTGCATTTTCCTAATGACTAGTTATGTGGAATATCTTTTCATATGCTTGCTAGCCATTTGTATATTTTCTCTGAAGAAATTTCTATTTAAGTCCTTTGTTGATTTTATAATTATTTGATTTTTTGTCATTGAGTTGTAGCAGCTCTTTACATATTCTGGATATTAACCAATGATCAGATATAAGGTTTGCAAATATTTCATAGTTTGCTTTTTCACTTTGTTTTTGTATCATTTGATGCATATATATTAGAAAATATTTAATGTGAAAAGAAAGCAGCAAAAAAGAGCTAGAGTGAAAAAGACATGAGATACATAGAGAACAAAAAGTAACATGGCAAATATAAATCAAACTATATCTGTAGTAACATTACATGTGTATACGTTAAACAACTCAACCAGATGCAAAGATGACCAGACTGTAGTAAAGAAAAGGAAAAGGAGATCCAACCTTGAGTTGTCTATGAGAGATATGCTTTAGATTCAGAGATACAAGTAGATTAAAAGTAAAAAGATGATAAAGATATATCATAGAAACCACAGAAAAACTGGAGTGAACTATTCTAATGCTAGACAAAATAGAATTTAAAACAAAAATTTTACTAGAGATTTTTGAAAAGAACATGAAATAAAAATGACAGAAAAGAAGGTAAATAGATAATTTAATAGTAATAGTCAGAGACTTCAATATCCAAGTTCCATAATTCATAGAACAACCAGACCAAACAAAAAAAGTCAATGATGAAATAGAAGGCTTAAACAACACTATAAATGAGACAAACTTAACAGACATATATAGAATTCTCCACCAAGTATTATTGTCAACTTCACATGGAACATTATCCAGGATAGACCATATGCTAGCTCATTTAAAAACCTCAAAAAATTTGCCATTGCCAGTGGGCTCAGTTGGTCAGGCAACATTTCACAAAGCGCAAGATCGCCGACTCGATTCCCAGTCAGGGCACATGCTTGGGTTGCAGTTTGATCCCTGATTGGGGCATGTACCAGAGACAACCAATCAATGTTTCTCTCTCACATTGATGTTTCTCTCCCTCTCTTTTCCTCCCTTCCCCTTTCCCTAAAAATAAATAAATAAAATCTTTAAAAATCTCAATAAACCTAAAAGGATAGTAATACAAAGAATATTCTGCCACAATGAAATGAAATCAGCAATCAAAAACAAATAGCAAACTAGTAGCAAAAACAAATTTAGAAAACTCACAAATATGTAGACATGAAACAACACACTCCTAAGTAACCAATGTTAAAAGAAGAAATACAAAGAGAAATTAGAAAATGCTTTGTGGTGAATAAAAATAAAGAGACAATATGTAAAAACTTAGGGCATTCTGCTTAGGTAGTGCTTCTTGGGAAATTTATAGCTATCAATGTTGATATTAAAAAAGAAGAAAAATCTCTAAACAAACTTCCTCATTAAGGCTCTGGAAAAAGAAGAAGAAAATGAACCCAAAGCAAGCAGAATTAAGGAAATAATAAAGATTAGAGCAGAAATTAATTAAATCAAGAATAGAAAAAACAATGAAACCAACAGCTGGTTCTTTGAAAAGTTCAGCAAAAGTGACCATTTCAGTTAGACTGACCAAGAAAAAAGAGAGAAGATTCAAATTACTAGAATCAAAAATAACTAAGGGGATATTATTATTGACTTCACAGAAAGAAAAAGAATTATACTATGGCCCTGGCTGGTATGGCTCAGAGGATTGAACACCGGCCTGTGAACCAACGAGTTGCTGGTTTGATTCCCAGGCAGGGCACATGTCTGGGTTGTGGGCCAGGTCCGCAGTAGGGATTGTGAGAGAGGCAACCACATATTGATATTTCTCTCCTTCTCTCTCTCCCTCCCTTCCTCTATCTCTAAAAATAAATAAATAAAATCTTTAAAAATGATTATACTATGAACAATTGTATGCCAATAAATTAGGCAATTGAGAACAAAATGGGCACATTCTTAGAAAGACAAAACCCACTGAAACAGGCCCAGGAAGAATAGAAAATCCAAACAGACAGACCTATAATAAGTAAAGAGATTGAATTAGTAATGCAAACAACTATCCACAAAGAAAAGCCCAGGTCAGACACTCTCACTGATGACTTTTACCAAGCATTAAAAGAAGAATTAATACCAGCTTTTCAAAAACTCTTCCAAACAATAGAAAGGATGTCCTGATGCCAAAGCCAGAAAAAGACATTATAAGAAAAGAAAACTAGAGACAATATCTCTTATGAATATGGGTACAACAATCCTCAACAAAATACTTCCAAACTGAATTTAGTAACATATAAAAAGAATTATGTACCATGACCAACTAGAATTTATCCAGGAATGCAAGGTGATTTAACAACTAAAAATCAATTATTATAACTCACCATATCAATAGAACAAAAATAAAACCACACAATATGCTCAGTAAATGCAGAAACATCATCTGACAAAATTCAATATTGTTTCATGTTAAAACACTCAACAAACTAATAACAGAAATTCTTCAACCTGATGAAGGGTGTCTATGAAAAGCCCAGAGCTTCAGGATGAAAGAGGGAAATGCTTCCTCCAAAGGTCAGGAACAAGACAAGGATGTCTGTCTGCTTTTGTGACTTCTAACCAGTATTATACTGACCATTCTAGCCAAGAAAATTAAGCATGAGGATGAAATAAAAGCCATCCAGATTAGAAAGGAAAACATACAACTGTACTTACAGATAATGTTATCCCGTATACAGAAAATCCTAAGGAATTCACCAAGAAAAGTGAATCAAAACTGAGATGCATCTCACGCCAGAGACCTCCATTTTCAAAATTATTCAGACTGTCCTGCACTAGAGTTCAATGGATCGAAGTTAATCAGAGGCTGGAAGTAGGCTTCTCACTGTGCTTTTGTGTGGGTAAAGTTGATCAAACTGACTTGGGGCAATCACTTCAAAATCTATATAAAATTCCTGGCTGGTTACTGTATTGCTTTTTATCAATGCCCCAGTGCATAAATTGCTTTATACTGGAATTTAACAAAATCCAAGTTCCTTTGTATCTGAGGTCAGTGTTTGAGATTTGCCCTGACCCAAGAAGATGTCTTCACAGCTGTCTCTTTCCCTGTTTCTCTCTGTCAAATTAGCCAGCCTGCAGTTTAGCCTGTATCTCCAATGAGTGTATTTTTTTAAAACATTTTTTAAAATTTATTTATCTTTAGAGGGGAAGAGAAGGAGAAAGGGAGAGAAATATCAATGTATGGTTGCCTCTCGTGTGTCCCTTGCTGGGAACTGGCCTGCAACCCAGGCATGTGCCCTGACTGGGAATCGAACCATGATCCTTTGGTTCACAGGCCCACGCTCAATCCACTGAGCTACACCAGCCAGGGCTCCAATGAGTGTATTAATCTCCCTCCAAATGTCTTTCATCACTGCTTTCATTGTTTTTGTGAGCACCCTGAAGCTTAAATCTCTCCACACTGGGTTGCAAATAAAGTCAGTTCTTTTAGGGAGGAGTTTGGGGGTCTCTATTTATAGCCTCATTCTCCTCCCTGTGAGAAATCTTTGAGCCAAGGTTCCAGTGATGCAGGTGAGGCCAATGATGTGCTTCTGTCTGTGTGTCACCTCCACTCTGTGTGCTGAGTGCACAGTTTTGGGAAGGCAGAAGCCCCAGGTCTCCTTGGCTTGCCTCTCCTGTTGAGAGTCCTCTGCCCACAAGCTGGGGCAAGAGGAAGTTGTAGCCCCAGTATTTTCAGCCATCCACACTCATGCAGAGCCTCATTCCCACCAGTGGGAGCTCAGCAACAGAAGAAAGCCCTACCTCTTAGCAGCCCCCACCTGTGATTTAGTCTTAGCAACAGGTTGATAGGAGCAGGATATATTCTCCCAGGATGATAACCTCCATCCTGTGTTCTTGTCTGTACAAGTTTGAGCTGGGAGTGGTGTGTGGGGGAGGGCAAGGAGAAGAAGATGAATCTTAGTTCAAATACCATGGATGTTTGTAGTTCTTACTGAGTTTTAGTAGATTTTCTTGAAAAAAATCTTTCTACATTTGGTTTATATACTAGGTCAATTTTCAGATCATTTAAATAGTCATTTAAAATTTTTCCTCATCAGTTTTTCTGGGAAATGGGTCCATTGAGCATCTTTTAGGGGGTTCAGAACAGGCCTCCAAAAATGTGCCACTTTGGTATATGAACTATTTTGAATTGAAAGCAGTAGAGATCTAGTGGGCTCATGAGAAACTTTTAATTCTCTTTTAAGAAATTTAAATCAGGGGCCTTGCCCATAAGGAAAGTTAGCAATAACTTTTTATGACTTATCTATAGGGCAGGACAAATGACTAATTATTGAGCATCCATTCTTTCTGTTCTGCAATGACCTTCCCCTGAAGCCTGGGGCGCCTTACCTCATCCTTAGCTCAGGATGTCATATATACCCCATTTTCCCTTTCTGTGTCTGAACCTCTGTGTGTGGGGTCTCTGACTCTTTCATGTGTCTGGGGTTCCCGTATGTACATATGTCATTAAATTTAGTCATTTTCTCAATTTATCTCCTATTTGATTATTAGACCAGCAGAAAGAATCTAGGAGGATAGAAGAAAGTTTCTTCCTCCCCCACAATCTCATGCTGGTAGAGAAACATACTTGAATGTTTTCTTTTGAAAAGTCATAACTGTAGATAAACAAGAAGGCAGGTCATGTAGCTTTTGTCAGCTGCTCAGTGTTCAGTGGCTTAGTTAATGGCCTGATGCCATGGCAAGGTTGGGAAGACAGTGATGGGCAATTGTGTTTGCAATTCTAAATGCTTCCCACATATTGACTCCGAATCCAGTTTTACAAATGTGGAGGCTGAAGCTTGGAGAAATCAAATGACATGTCTAAGGTCCTGCAGCATTGGCAGATTTGGGATTTGAACCCAAGCAGTTGGGCTCCTGACCTCTATACAATGTTGCTTTTCTCCAAGAAGTGATGTTTGGATTCCCTTGTAACTTGGGGTAAATATCCATCACAGTAAGTAACTTGGGCATGTGTCCTTAAGGAACAGCAAGACTAGAATGTTCTACATACAACTGGAACCGGTTAGAGACAGGAAAACATAGAAATTACCATGCTGACCATTTCTTCCATCCTAGGAGTCAGTGAGTTTGACCCTGCAATGTTCCCAGCACAGATCCAAGGAATGAGGCAATAGAGAGTAGGTGATCACTAGACTTTCCTTGTGACTTGAACAAACACTTGAAATTCTACCCCTCCTCTCCCTTTCCATAACAGGTCGCCTGACTTTGTCAAGTGAACTCAGGTTTTCTATGGTCTGATCTGAAGGTGCCAGCTGGAAGATGGTTAGGGCTAGTGAATTTTATACATTTCTTTTCTTTTTGTTTAAAATCTCAGGAAGCTCATTCCCTAGTAGTAGAAGGGTCACATTTGGCCTTTGGATCTCACATTGGACTTCCTAAGGGAGGAGAAATGGGGAATTCCTCCTTCATTAGGATGAGCTGGTGTATTTGCCAGATTCATTGATGGCAGGCAACCAAAACTGACTCAGGCTAAACTAAGAAAAAGGAAGTGATTGGGTGGTCATGAATGCCACAGGGTGGAAGGGAAGGTTTAGAACTGAGCTTGAACAGACAGGAGCAAGGCAGCTCAGAAGGCCTTGGAAGCAGGGACAGCTCCATGGTCTTGCCCAGGTGCAGTCCTGGGGATGAATGAACTTCCACCATTCCTCTTGCCCTTGTGTTTCTTGCTCCAAAGCCAAGTTCCTGGGAAAGCAACGGGCTAAGATGAAATGCTTGTCTTTGGTTGTTCCAAGTAGTGAGAGGGACGTCAGGCTGCAGGAGATGTGAGTGATATTTTTGGTTTATGAAGTGGGAGGATGGATCCCTGGAGATGGCTTACTGTCCACCAAGACTATACATAGAAGGTGCCAGATAGTTACCCAGGAGAAATTAGAGTCATGCTGGGAAAGTGGAGTAGATGTTCTGTGACCAAGCAGTGTCAAATGTCCATCTTAGCTTTTACTGATAGGTAGGTACTTCCCTGTAATACTTCCAAAGAGAAAGACATTTCAATGACAGGAATTAGAAACGGAAGATTCCTGGTCCTACGGGCTTGCCTGTCCCTAAGTAAACTGTGCTTTCCTGTACCAGACTGAGAACCTAGGAGATGACTCAACAGAACTCCAGAACAGGAACCAAGAGTTCATGGTTCCTGCCCTGGGGGCAATGTTCTCAACCCCAGTGCTGTGTGACACAATGTGAGCGAAGTCCAGAGTCAAGGGGCTGTGCAGCTGTCAGAGCTAAATTCCCAGAATTTGTGGGTGGTTTATTTTTTTTAAAGGTTCAAGGTTAACTCTAAAATAATGTCACTGCACGATATGATGTGTTGAATGGGAAAGAAAGGTGAAGTGTGCTGCTAGGAATGCTGGGGACATCCCCAGAGACGTGTTGGGTTTGTGAATGGCACTGCTGTGAGGCTTAGTGAGATGGATATGGCTTTCATTTTACACTCTTTTGAGCTCTGGACCCAGGTGACTATTCGGGAGGCCTCTTCTGCTGTACACATCAGCTTCACTTGATGAATGAAAGCATTTTTAGGGACTAAGGACTGCATCACTCCAGGACTGACCACTCACACTCACTGCAAGGGACTTTCAGCATAGAGGATTCTCTGCTCACCAGCTTGCAACTACCCTCTGGGAAGAGAAAGGCTCAGGGAGTCTGGCCATTATAACTGCAGAAACCTTATTTTCTTTAATCTGCTCTTTTGTTTTTATTTTTTTCCTTTGACTCAAACCAGCACCCTGCCTTACCTACCTCCCACTCCCCTGAATAATCATTAAGTCCTCAGGACAATGAAATTCTGGTCAGCATCCAATAGTCTTAGAAACAAGGTCATGAGTCTGTTAACCACAAAGACGAAGTTTTCTTTTTCTTTATTTAAGCGTATTTTATTGATTAAACTGTTACAGTTGTTCCAATTTTTCTCCCTAAATGATAGCTTTGCTGGATAGAGTTATATTGGTTGTAGGTCTTTGCCTTTCATGACATTGAATACTTCTTGCCTGCAAAATTTCTTTTGAGAAATCAGCTGACAGTCTTATGGGAACTCCTTTGTAGGTAACTATCTGCTTTTCTCTTGCTGCTTGTAAGATTCTCTCTTTATCTTTAACCCTTGGCATTTTAATTATGATGTGTCTTGGTGTGGTCCTCTTTGGATCCAACATGATTGGGACTCTCTGTGCTTTCTGGACTTGTACATCTATTTCCTTCACCAAATTAGGGAATTTTTTTCACTATTTTTTTTCAGATAGATTTCCGATTTCTTATTCTTTCTCTTCTCCTTCTGGTACTGCTATGGTATGAATGTTGGACCTCTTCAAGTTGTCCCAGAGGCTGCTTATACTTTCCTCATTTTTTTGGATTCTTTTTTCTTCTTGTTGTTCTGCATGGTTGTTTTTTGTTTCCTTATGTTCCAAATCATTGATTTGATTTTTGGCTTCATCCACTCTACTGATATTTCCCTGTAAATTGTTCTTTATTTCAGTTAGAGTGTCCTTCATTCTGACTGGGTCTTTTGATGCTGCTGAGGGCCTCGCTAAATTCCTTGAGCATCCTTATAAACAGTATTTTCAATTCTGCATCTGATAGTTTGGTTATTTCCATTTTGTTTAGCTCTTTTTTCTGGAGTATTGATCTGTTCTTTCATTTGGGCCATATTTGTTTGTCTTCTCATTTTGGCAGGCTCCCTGTGTTTGTTTCTATATTAGGTAGAGCTGCTACATCTCCCAGGCTTGGTAGAGTGGCCTAATATAGTAGGTGTCCTATAGGGTCCAGTGACACAGCCTCCCCTATAACCAAACTGGGTACTCAAGGTATGCCCACCATGTGGACTGCTTACACCCCACTGTTGTAGTAGCTTTGAATGCTCTTGGCATGTCCAAGGTCAGCCACTGCCTGTGTTCTGTCCAGGGTCACACAGCATAAGCTATGAAGTGGTCTGCAGTTGGCTGCTACTTGTGCTGGACTTGGAGGTGCCCAGGCGAGGCCAAGCTGTGAACCAAGGCCAGCTGCTGCTAGTGACAGCTCTGGGGCAACTTAGCGAGAGGTACGGGTCTCACTGAGGTCAGATGCTGCTTGTTTGAGAGAATTTAGGAAAATCTGAAACCAGGGCTTTATTTTTTAATTTAGTTTTTATTTTATTAATTTTAGAGAGAGAGAGAGGAAGGGAGACAGAGAGAGAGAAACATTAATTTGTTGTTCCACTAATTTAAGACTTCATTGGTTGATTTTTGTATGTGCCCTGACCAAGGATTGAAACTGCAATCTGGGGATGATCCTCTAGCCAACCAAGCTATGTGGCCAGGGCCTTACTTTCTTGGCTGCAGGCTCCTGTCTGTGTCTCACTGGGCTTTGATGCACTCAGGCAAATAGATGCCTTCTGTCTGGTAATACCATCTCACCCTGGGGATCCATGGTTCTCAGGGGCAGAGTCCAGGCTCCAGTCAATCAAGTCCCTACCCCCGCTAATTTAAAAAAAAATTGAATATAATTTATATGCAATGAAGTGCTCCAGAGGGTGGGTTTTGACAATGTCTGTATAAAGCGACCACTATTCCTATCAGGATACAGAATAATTCTTCCAGCCCAGAGCATTTCTCTGTGTCCTTTTGCGGTCAGGTTAAGTTTTAGTGAGAAACTTTTCCCAGAAGCAGAACCACTCACTGCCTCTTAGGCCCACCTTCTTCTCCAGCAACACCCCTGAGGGCACACAGCTTGATGAAGTTCTCAGGCTTCTTTAGGGTTCACACTTGGCCTAGGGCGGGCCATCCAAATGATTGGAGCCTAAGACTATGGCCGGGGGCATAGCCCAGACAGGGTGAGTTTCATCCTGATGCTGCTCCTTGGTAGAAGTTGATACTGGCCAGCATTTGCCTCTTTGGCTTTCTTATCTGACAGAAAGGACCAACAACGCTTTCTTTCCAAGACTTCTGCAACGCCTGTTGAGATAATTTGCCTGTGTGCCCAACATGGTGTAAGCTATGCTGTGAGGGTCAGGCATTACCTGGAGGTGCTGGGGAGCCAGTTCAGGCAGAGGATGAGGTGGTCAGAATCACAGTTGTCCATAGTTAATAATAATTCTCCTCGGCAGGCTGTGCCCAGACGGAAGTTGGAGCCATCAATTTGCCTTGCGCTGACTTGGCCCCTGTTCCAACATTTGAGCACCTGCCCTATTCCCCCACCCCTGGAACCCTGAGCCTGGAGGTGCGCTCCTGTCCTGAGGCACAAGACTCACACCACACGCCTGCCTTATGTGTCTGCCTGAGAGCCTGTGATCCCTCCTAGTGTGCTCCTGAGGACCAGAGACTCCTGTCTCCTCAGAGTCATCGTTGGATGTCCCTCCCCCATTGCTCAGGTCATTCCCACTCAAGATGCTTTGGACCCTGGCCTGGTGTCTCAGCTGATGAGAACATCATCCCTTATACCAAAAGGTTGTGGATTTGATCCCATTCTGAGTGTGTATGGAAGGCAACTAATTGATGTTCTCTTTCTCTCTCTTTCTCCCTCTCTCTAAAATCAATAAACATACCTTCAAGTGAGGATTAAAAAGAAGAAGATGCTTTGGTTAGGAGTGGAGATGCTGCCCCCTAAAAATCAGAGCCCCCAGGCACTGGCTCTCTCTCCAGCTCAACCTGGGTATTTCAGGCTGGGTGCTGGGGCAGAGACAAAAGGTGGGAAGGGGATGACCCCAGGTCAGCGGGACCCCAGAAGAAAGGATGGGGTGGGGATGTGGGCTGGTCCAGGGATTTAAGGCTCAATCTGATGCTTTGTAGGTGGACCCAAAGCAGCCCAATGTAGTATGGGGGGGTGTATTCCACATATTTGAGGATGAAGATACTTTTTACTATCTAAGTATTTTAAGGAGACCACATGATAAATTTTTTCTTTTCTTTTTCTTTTTGAAAAGATTTTATTTATTTATTTTTGGAGAAAGAGAGGGAGAGAAACATTAATGTGTGGTTGCCTCTCATGCGCTCCCAACTAGGGACATGACCTGCAACCCAGGCATGTGCCCTGACTGGGAATAGAACCAGTGACCCTTTAGTTAGAGGGCTGGAGCTCAGTCCACTGAGCCACACCAGCCAAGGCCACATGATAAATTTTGTACTTTAGTTAGATTAATTCATTAAGATAATTAGTATTTATTGTAATGATAAATAGTATATAAAAATTAATAAGATATTGTCATATGAAATATCTGATTAGAATATTAATAATTAAGAAAGTTACTATGTTCAATAACACCTTTAAATGAATTTGTATTTTATTCACAACTGCATGTACATATCTTTAAATGATGTTTTACATGTAGGTTAAGATGTCATTGATTTGTTTCTGGCTGTCTAACCTTTGGAACAAACTCCTTGATGGTGCTGGCCGCCCTCATGTTTTTGGGACCAGGCAAATCTCACTTGACCATGGAGGAGTCCACCCACAGGCCTAGCCTAAAGCCTAGGGCACAGCGATGTGCTGGGCCAATCAGAGAGGCGTCTCGCTGGAACTGGAACTAACAGGCCCAGAGGGAGGAGACTACTGAGAGTTACAGTCTTGGGGCTGGGGCAGCCATAATGGCTCTAAGCAAGCAGGAGCCATGGAGGACCAGAAATCATAGTGAAGCAGTCAATGAAAATAAACATAATAATACTAATGGTTGTGTTGCAATATTATCTCATATAGTCTTCATGAAAACCTGAGAGCCCTGTGTGGTTTCCAGGTGAGGGAACAGAGGCACCAAGAGGGTACATAACTTGGTCAAGGCCCACAGCTAGGAAGTAGCAGATCCAGGATTACAGCCCTGGCCATCTCTTACCCTCTCCCACCACTGAAGGGAGCAGGCCTGGTGATGCTAGCACGGTGTCAGGGCGCGGTGACTCCCTGCAGCCATCTTGATTTCCCGAGTCTGCATGTCTTTTACTGTGGCTGCATTGCCACAGAATTTCACCATGGGCTCCGCGTCCTCCTCCAACACTTCTTCATCTCTGTCAAGTGGGTCTCTGTTTCATGCCTCAGACTGAGACTCTGGTTTCTGTAGCCTGAGGCAGTGGGGGTGCATGGAGGGTTCGTGTCCATTTATAAGTTCTTGGGGACCCCACAGTATGAAGGGGCAGGGCCTTGAGAAACTGCTTAGCTCCTTGCTTCTCTGTGGTACTTTCAGTAAGTCCTGTCCCACTTGCCCCCAACTTCCATCCCAGGGATGTTGTTCACTTGGAACTGACTGGTGCCCACCTGGGGGAGCAGGTGCCCTGTGGCAGGTCTGGTTTGGGCAGACTTGCTTGAGTTCCCTGCTGATTCTTCACAGGTATGCTTAGATGTGTGGCATTTTTTTCTTTGTTAAAGTTGTGGATTATTTTTTACATTTTGTATGTGGCTATCTATTCCAAAGGTGCGTCCTGTGTCCAGCTGGCTTGAATGATCTCCTGTGGTGACTTCATTACTAAGATTCACTAGGAACCCTACTCAAAGTCAATGGTACAAGTGCTGCCATCTACTGGAGAAAAATTATGGTAACTATTTCATCACAACTATCGAATACATGAAAAGAACAAACCTCAAAGCTCCCAACCTCTTACTTATTTCCCTAGTTTGAACTGGTATTATTATGGGTCAACTTTTTGTAAAAACAATTAAATAACAATAGAAAATTTTGCTTTATTTTCTAATTAATAGCTAATGGAAATGCGTAATGTTTATCTAGGGCTTCCTATGTGCTAAGCACTTTACATACATGATCTCGTTCATTCTCACCAAAATCTTATGAGCTAAATATAATTATCCCTATTTTACACATAAGAAAGGTGAGATTCAGAAAGACTAAATAATTGCCTACTTCCAGAGCTCACTTTATTAAACATTAGGCTGTCTTGACTCACTTTTAACTTAACACCAGATCATTAACATCCCATTGTTTGACTAAAACAGCACACTTTTTAAAAAAGGCACAAAAACCCTGAAAATATTTTGGGTGTATTCCACGGTTAAGCAGATAAGTAAATATATTATGGGCAGTGAAAACCATATTTTCACTGTTGAAATTGGAGTAACAAAAATGGAAAGGGAGAGGTTAGAATGCACCCTGTATATTGAACTGGAATCAGAAGAATTGACATGAATTCATGGTTTTGTAATCGTTGGTGATTATATAGAGATAGAAATAGATGTAGGTGGGTACATATGTGTGTTTGCCTGCAAATGTATTTCCTAGCCTTGTCCTCTGAGAGGGACTGGAAATGATGACACCCCAGCAGCTATGAGCATACTAGCTCCTAGATCTTGGCTTCTAAGTACCATTCTCTAGTAAAAAGAGCCAGGGAATCCTTGGAGAAAGGTCTGATTCTAGAGCTGGGACAGGGAGAATACCGATAATGCTGGAAGATTTTGCAGTGCTAGAAAAAAGTGTTCAGAATGATGACATTATAAAAGGTCATAGAGGTCACATCAAAGGTCACATCAAAGAGGTTCCCAATGGCCAACTATGAGACAGTTTGAATAACCGATAAATAAAGATAGTACTGGATTCTAATGCATGAAATAAAGTAACTGTCCATATTGATAGAAAGAAATAATTGCAAAAATAAATAAATAAATGAAGAAAAAAGGAAACCTTTTCCCTTACAGTAATAAATGTGGAAGGAATGATGAAAATGGGGAATCACCATTTGGCTAACATCACTGTCCTAACTGTTGCAGGCAAGACCATCGATGGAGTGCTGAAATTAGTGGGTACAAGTGTGAAGAGGAGCAAGACAGGCTCATAGTCTCAAGCTATCTTCCCACAATCTACTTATTAATTACAAAGGGAAAATAGCATCTTTGCAGTGGATAAACCTGGTGGGCACCATATCCACGTGGTCAAGCTTCACTTGACCAGGGAGGAGGTGTAGCACCAATAGGGGACTCAAGACTCAGAAAATTTTAGCTTAAAGGTAAAGAGTTATGTCTAGCAAGTTATGTGCATGTTAAAGCTTTTGTTTCAGAAACTACAGATAAGGCCCATCCTGGCTCTTGAGAAAATAACCGACCTCCTGGGGCACCGATAGGAGATGACCGCCTGGGGACAACTGGAGGCATCTGGGCCTTTGGGTTCCAGGGAGAGCAGAACAGCTAACTGCCCGGAACAGGAGTGCTGCAGCTTTGCTCACCTAATCCTCCCTGAATTTCAAAGCCTTCACCACTCCTTGTTTATCCACCCACGCCCACCTTATAAAAGGTCTGGCCTGGAAAGAGAAGACAAGATGGTCTGTTAGGGTATGAACCCGCTGTCTTCTCAGATGGCTCTCTGGCCATGTGAATAAAGCACCATAAAGATTCAATTGCTGTCATTGCTTATTGGGTTTGGCAGTGACAGGCAGCCCGAACGTCGGTGTCTTTTCCGGTTATAGCACCTTCACCGGACTCCTTGTGTGATGCACCGAGAAGGACTCAATACCCATTTCGTGGTGTTCCTGCCAAAAATGCGTAAGCCCAGTCTAACCTTGGGAAAACACCAGGCACACTCAAAGGGAGGAACATTCTACCAAATAATTGCCACTGGTCTTCAAAAACGTTATGATCATAAAAGACAGGGACTGAAGGGACGGTCCCAGACTGGAGGAGGCTACGGAGACTGGACGACTCAGAGCAGAGTGTCAGCCTGGATAGGTCCTGGAGCAGCAGAAGAACCTTCGTGGGACAGTTGGCAAAGCTGGAATAAGATCGGGAGACAGTGTTGCGTCACTGTTCATATCTTGGTTTCAATCGGTCCTTTTTCATAGATGTTAACACTTGGGAAAGCTAGGTGAAGGGTATGT